>PVLD010009159.1:0-78816 GCA_004027595.1 Dinomys branickii | reverse complement strand
TCCCTCCCTTTCTTTCTTTCTTGGCTCTGGGAATTGAACCCAGGGAGCACTGAGCTACATCCCTTTGTATTTTTTACTTTTATTTTGAGACAGGGTCTTGCTAAGTCCCTGAGTGGCCCAAGCTGGTCTCAGACTTGGATCCTCCTGCCTCAGCCTCTTGTGTAGCAGGGATCACAGGCTCCTCATCTGATTGTCTGTGGTGGCGTGGTGACACCCTGCGGTGACAATAGGGCTCTTTGCCACTGGCTCAACTAAGCAAGGCTGGCCTGAGCTTGTCCTCCATCTCACAGACTGCAGCACAGAGCGGTAGGGGCCAGCTCAGCATCCTGTGCTGCAGGAGATAGAGGGAGGTCTGCACAGAACGGCCACCCTCCCTCACCCTGACACTATTATCTGCTTTCCACCCCGATACCCCCTGCTTAGGTGGAGCTTCTTGCTTCCCTCCCACGTGGGGTGCTCATTACTGCACAGGGCAGGATGTGGTCCTTGCTTCCTGTGGTCCTAGAGCATCCTGAATGCAAGCAATGCATTGGGGTGTCATCCCTACTTTAGCGGACCCCACATCAGTCACAAATGCAACCTCTGTCAGCAGCCCCCACCATGACGCCCCACATTATGAAAGGCATTGTGCGGAGGCTTCCCTTCCAATCTCCAGCCCATTGGCCTCTCGCAGTCCTTCTCCAAGGTGGACTCGGAGTTGGGAGAGGCAAAGTCACTTGCCAACCTCACACCGCACGTCAGTGATGTGCTGGGATTGAGACCTGCCCTATCTGACCCAAGTCCACTCCATACACTCTGCACCTGGCTGAGCGTTAAACCCTCTTTCCCTGTCCTGAACTCGGGGAAGGCTCTCCCCGACCTCCTGCACCCCTTGCTGGCTCCACCCCCAGCCTGTTCCCCCAAGGTGCCTTCTTCTTGGGCTGTAGCAGGCGGGGAGAAGAGCTAGGAGTGAGTCTGCCCTGGAGCCGTGTGGATATTTACACCTGCATAAACCCAGAACTCCTTCTGCATGATGTGGAGCTAAGCGCAGTGTTACTAAATTAATATGCGTCGAATACACAAGAATGTTACTCCTATCAGAGACTGCAGATGATTGACACTCCTGGTGGCCACTGCCACCATGTCCCAGAGACAATTCCCTGGGGACAGCACCTCCCTCCCAGCCTCTCTACCTTTGTCACTTTGCTGGAGGAGTTTCTCCCTCTCGCTCTCTCTTTTAATTTTACCTTCTCTGTATTTAATCTCCCAGCCTGGGCAATTGAGTGTCTCTACCTATGAAAATTATTAGATATAAAACATTTTATTATATATTAGGTCACATGTAAGACATTTCTGTTTTGGAGGTGTTCTGTACAAAATACTCTCTAAGCCCCATGCTGCTAGGTCTAACTGGTGGTGAAATATTTTAAATTTGCTCTTTCTCTTGACTTTTCTTATTTTACTGTTTATAAGAAGAGGTGGGGGAAGCTGTTTCTTCCAGGAAGCACTCCCTGATTGCTCCAGCCTTTCCTAATACTTTTGTCCATGAATATCCTCCAACACTCAAGAGACAGACATGACCCAGCTCCAGGAGCCTTCCAGTCTAATGGGGAGGTAGCAGTAAACTCCCAAGCAGACACATGTTAGGAAACAAAGATCTGCTGAATAGCTGGCCATGTGTTAGGTCTTGTTCCTGGAATGGACACAGAGGGCTTCCTGGAGGTTTTCCCTGAGCAGCTGACTGAGGACAGAGGAAGTGTCCACAGGTAACAGAGAGGATGGGCCCCTCACCCAAATGGCACTCACCATTCCTCTGCTAGTGGATGGGCTGGCTGCAGGGCTGAGTTCCAACAGAAGCAGGGAAGTATGCCGAGGAAGGGATGTCTTTTGCCCAAAAGAAGGGACACAGCCCTTGAACCCAAATCGCCAGTGAGGGCTAGAGTATAACTGCCAGGCTTCCTTGCCACTTGGTGGATGACTCTGCAGTGAGCCTTTTCTGAGTCCCCCAGGGGTGCCCAAGCCCCAGTTGCCCACCCTGAAAACTGGCCATTCGACACAGCCAGACCTTCTGGGGCCCCTGTGAGCCTCATCTCCAGTCTCTGCTTTGCTGCCTGGGTCCCCTGGGGACTCATCCCAGGGTCAGTGAGTGGCAGGTTCTCTGTCTACAGCTTGGGGTCTTGGTGGGCTCCTGGCCTCCCCTCCCCAGGCCAAAGAGATAAGCAGTGTCCCCAGGGCTGGCCTTCAGGTGCACCTTGACACTGATTCCAAAGGGATTAAATAAATACATGTGGCAGGAGGGGCAGCTGGGGCTTTCAGTGCCCGCTGGCGGGAAATTAAATACTGTTCCTTTCTGCTGCTGTGAGCCGGAACAAGGCTGGCAAGCTATAGGCTGGGCTGGGAGGCGGCCACGATGGGCAGCTCGTGGCAAGCCCTAAATCAAAGCAGCCGATGAAATTTCTAATAGCGGGAGTGCGGCTGGCAGGGGCGTATAAATAAAGTTCCCCTCTTGAAAGGCAGCTTAGCCTAGCCTTTCCGCCAAGGATATTAAGCCCAGAGGACCGGTTGCTGTGGCCAGGCTGGACCCAGGCCAGAAGCCAGCTGGGCTCAGGAGGTGCGAGCCCTTCCCCAGCTGTGGCCCACGCTCCAGAAATCACCCTGGGGCTGGCCCAGCCCTGCACTGAATGGACATACATTTATACAGCAGATTCTATCAATCCCATTACCCAGCTGAGCAAACCAAGGCTTGAGGGTGAGGGGGCCCACCAAGGTCACACAGTAGATCCATGGTCCCTTTGTGCACATTGGGCAGGGAGGGAAGATTCAGAATCTGGTCTGATTCCATATTGCTCAGCTGTAGCAACTACCCCATGGAGGAGGGTCTGGAGCCACTTCTGAGGTTAGCCAGGCCCTGTCTCTGCTCTGCGTCCCAGGATGCCCCCAGCAGAAATGAGTTGGACTAGCACTGCTGCCCAGGTACCCCCAGCCCATAGAGGTGAGAAAAACTAGCTCTATAAACAGCCCTGGATCCCTACATACCAGTCCAAACAGAGCTGAGGGTAGAGTTCTTGAACTCTGGCACCAATCGCCTCGTATTGAACTTTGTCCCCGCTGCACTGGATATGTGACCCTGGGTGAGCTACTGATACTCTTTGGGCTTCAGCTGCCTCATCTGCAGGATAGGGACAATAATCGCACCTGGTTCGTACTGTCAATGCAAGATCAAAGATGATTCACGTAGAGGACTCAACACACACCTGGCAGAAGTGCCTTAGAAGCATGGGTTTTCCTTTCTTATTTTCCATCCATCCATCCCTCCTCGCACCTATCATCCACCCACCATGCACCCATCCACCATCCACCATCCATCCACCTTGCATCCATCCATCCATCCACCCACCATGCACCTATCCACCCATGCATCCACCCACCATCCATCCATCCACCATCCACCATCCATCCATACATACACCTTCCATCCATCCATCCATCCACCCACCCACCCACCATCCACCCATCCATCCACCTTCCATCCATCCATCCATCCATCCATCCATACACCTTGCATCCATCCATCCATCCACCCACCCACCCACCATCCATCCATCCATCTGCTCATCCTTCCATCTATTCATCTATCCATCCTTCCAACCATGTATTTACCCATCCGTTCTTCCATCCACCCACTCATGTTTTTTTCCATCTATTCATCATCCATCTACTCATCCATTCATCCATCCTTCCATTCATCTATCTATGCATTCTTCCTTCCTTCCTTCCTTCCTTCCTTCCTTCCTTCCTTCCTTCCTTCTATCCATCCTTCCCTTACCCATCAACCACCCGTTCATGGCTTCCCTTTTGTGGCCATAGGCCCCAGCACATGACAGGTGCTCTATAAATATGCAGTTTGCTATCACTAGCCACGTTGCTGTAGTGCTGGGTGCAGTGGGAACTGGGAAACATCACTTGTCCAGGCCCCTCATGGAGCCTGTGGTCAAGAAGACCTTAGTGAAATAGTGGAAGGGTCTCCTTAGAAGTAACAGATGTCATAATGAGTTGTACAGGGGGAGATTCAGGGCTGTAGGAGCAGAATCTGGCCTTCCAGGACTGAGAGAGGACATGCTGGGTGAGGGCACGTGGCCTAGGGAGAGGAACGGCATTCCAGGCAGGGGAACTGCGTGAGCAAAGCAGGGAATCAGGGAGGAGCAGCAGGGCCCTGCAGAGCTCCCCAGGGGCAGGCTGTGGAGCTGGGCAGGAAACTCGGAGGATGTGGAGTCAGGGAGCTGGGGTCAGGGTCCTTCCCGCTCGGTGTGCAGATGACAAACTGAGCTCCAATATAACCCACCAGGCAGGATGCACAAGCACTGGGTCTTTGCCCTTCTTGAGTAGTGCCATCCTCATGGGCACTAGAGCAGCCCCCCACCAAAAATCCTGCCAGCCCCTTTGCAGGCTACTCCCAGGGGAGGACACAGAGGCTGGGCCATCTTGTTAGTCCGAGCAAGGAGCTGGGACCGGAGCTCCGAGGAGGTGGACTCAGCTCCTCCGTAGGGCTCTCCTGGGGGAAGGTGGGGGGCGGATCCCAGGTGGTGCTGAGGGACGGATGTGCTGGTCAGCCCTGTCCTTCTCAGGCCACGAGTGGGCCCTCAGCCCTGGCCCTGCCGCAGGGACGGACCCTGCAGCCACTCTGGCATTTTCTTTCTGGCCCCTTTGTCTCCAGCTTCTGGATCCATCTCAGAAACTGACTTCCCATGGCCGGCCCTTTTGTACAACCTCGAAAGCCCTTTCCTTTGTGATTCTAATTTTTTTCCCTTTGGAATCTAAAATCCTTTGACAGGAAAATCACGGTGCCTGAGGTTGGAGAAGTTCCTTTCCTCCTCCATGTGAAAGCCATTACAGGGCTGTCGGGTGGAGGCCACGCATGTGTGCGCACCCGCTATGCTCCCTTCCCTGCCCGGGAAAGTGTGTCCAGCTGTCGGCCGGAGCCTGCCCACCGAAATAATGCAAACCAGCCGCGGGAGGGCCCAGGCTGTGGGCAGGCGTGATCCTCTCACTCAGCAAGCACTGTGGCCCGAGTGGGGCTTGCTGGCCGGCCCAAACCTCAGGGACTGGCATTGTTGTGGAACTGGGCCAGGACATGGCGTGAGGATGCTTGGTGGGGGGAGCATGGGAAAGGAACTGGGGCACAGGGAAGTGGGCAGGGACACAAGATGGTGGACTAGAGGGTCAGCGGGAAAAGGAGAGACGCTCCCAAGAGCAGAAACAGCCCCGCATCTTTTTCTTGGATCTCTGTCATCCTGGACACTTCCTCCTTGGGGCCCCACACCTCTCCTGTGCCCCAGGCATAGCCTGAGCCCTTGGGTAGGAAGTTGGAGAAACGGGTACCAGTTCAGAGGTGGGAAGAAAGGATGGAGCGAAAGAGAAAGGAAGTGGAGAAAAGGAGAAAGACCTAAAGGGGGAAAGAGAGGAGGAAGAAAGTTGGAGGTGAGGAAGGAGGGGAAGGATCGAAGAAAAGAGTCTTAACAAACAGAGATGAAAGAAGAGAAAATCAAGTCAGGGTGAGCAAAAAGGAAAGGGAGCCATCCCTGAGATTACTTTCTAGCAGTCTAAGGTGGCTGGGGCCCCAGCCTGGCTTCCCACAGGCGGGCGTTTGTTACACTCACTTCCTGGTTGGGTACGTTTCTTCCCTCTGGCCCCTGGCCTCAATCCCCCTATCTCTACAATGAGCCAATGAGCGCGCTTCAGGGCTGAGGGTCCCCAAGAGGAGAGGCATGGGATGGCTGTGCTGGCAGGCGATGTGCTGGGGGCGGGGTGGGGGGGATGGACTCTTCTCTCTTGGAGTCCGGCTCTCTGGCTGCCCAGGAGCAGGAATAGGAAGCCTCCTAGCAGGTGTGGGCTGGGAAGTTTGATTCTATTCTCACTTTAGTGCTGGTCCTGATGTCCAGTGGCTGGACCCATTGGACACTGGCTGCTGCTTCAAGGCTGACCTGATGGCATGGTGTGTGAGCCTGTGTGCGTGTGCACATGTGTGTGTGTGTCCAGACCCCACCATGGGTCACCACCCTTCCCCAAGATCCCATAGCAGCTCAGTCCCCAGCTGTCCCAGAATCCTGGCTTCCAGCTCCTTCTCAGGGCTTGGAGGCTGTGGCAACTCCAGTAGATGCCCACAGCCTGCTGTGGCCCTGCCAAGCCTCTATCATCTCCATGGGAAGAGCAGGGTCTGAGGAAGCCCTTGGGTCCTCAAGTCCAGTTGGGAAGGCGCTGAGTGAAGTGGGTGGAAAGGGGCCCCGTGTCTGGAGTCCAGGTTCACCATGGCTCCAAGCAGTCTTCACCACGTGAGCAGTGGGCATAGCCATTTCCCTGATGTCCCCTCCCTCTTGGTGTCACCAGACTGTACTGAGGTGCTTGTTCCTGACCCTGGCCTCCTGGATGCCACCCCTGCTCTGTCCCTTGGCATCATCCTGCTTGTGATTCTATCCCTGGCTTCTGCCTGTGCGCAGAAGGGGAGAACGTCTGCCTGGCTCAGTGTGTCACCTTGTCACCACCTTGGAGCAGGGGTGCTAACACACACCAGAAGTTTTATAGAAATTACCAAGATAGGGCCGAGGAAATAGCTTGGTGGCACAGCACCTGCCTGGCAAGCACAAAGTCCTGAGTTCAATTCCTGGTACCAAAAAAAAGAAATTACCAAGATAGCATAGCTGGGAAGGGTGTCCTGGCAGTGGGAACAGCACGTAGCAAGGCACAGAGTCAAGCAGCAGGATAGTGTGGGCAGGACAATATGACCATGGGTATGTGGGTGATACAGATGGGCTGGAGTGCATTTCTGGCTGGTGGTGGTTCGCTTGGAGAAAATTCACTGTAGGGGCTGGTTGGCCAAGGGACAGGCAAGCCTAGCTCAGAAATGTGCGGCTATAGCTGTGGGTCAGGTGGGATGTGTCCAAGCCCAGAGACATTTAGAGGTGGAATTTATGGCCCAGCACCTATGAGCCCTGCAAAGGTGGATGCGGAGAGAGCGGCTGAGGGTAACATCCAGGGTTCTGGCTTGGCCACTGGGAGTCAGGGCATTCACTGAGATGGGGCTCAGGAGGTAGTTTGGGGGCAGAATGTTTGGCCGGGTGCAGACCAAGACTAAGGAGCTGGTAAGTGTGTCAGTTGTCTATAGTCACAATGGTGCTGTGTCACGAGCAAGGACAAAAGTGCAGAGGATGTCAGCGATCATCTGTGCAGCTGTGTGTCCACAGGCTCCACTGCTGTTCTCACACACCTGCCCTAGAGGCGCCACCAAACCCACGGTCACCTGCTAGGACCACCAAGCTGGGGCCCACATGGCCGGCAGCCAGCCCATTGCTGGACTTGCAAGCAGGAGCCATGGCCAGCCTCTGTCTCCCTACCTGGGCTCTGATGGGCACAGCCTCAGTCCCTCCCTTGTGTTTCCTTCTTTGGGGTGCGGCTTGGAATGAGGCTCCATGGTGGGGAATGCTTAGGCAAGTGCAGCCCCATATGATGGCCCCCCACGGAGCCCCAGCCTCCTCCTCAGTCCAGACCCGTGTGTGGAGGCGAGAGACAGCAGGAACATCTCTCTCCCGCTGCTTCTTGTATTGCCTTTATAGTTTCTTTTGTTCTATATTTAATTTTTTGTTTTAAACCCAGTTGAAGAGAGATGGGCAAATCAGCGCTGGTTATTGATTTATTATTTATGGCAGATCATACGTTGCTTTAATCGCGTCTCCTGTCCTCTTCCTGTCCACCGTCACTGAAGGACAAGCCAAGGAATCCTCTGCGCATCCAAGACGCTTTCCGTCCTTCCTGTTTATTCCTACCTTGGCAACCTGTTGGACCAAAACCAGAGCCCCTTTATGGGGTGCTAAGCTCTTCTGGGACCTGACCCTGGCCATCAGGGGGCTAGAATGAGCTGGTATAATCTACCCTGTCCTCAGTGACACGGTGTGGCCCCTTGGGGAGGCTAAGGGTGTCACCAGGCTGCTGCTGGCCCCTTTGCTGAATGGCCCCAGTCAGAGTTTCTGATTTCTCTGGCTTCTCCCATTTTATTTCCTACTGAGACCCCAGCTTTTTTTGTGGAGCAACTGCCTGCTTCCCCTCTAGCTGCCCACACAGCCATAGCAACAACTATGCCCTGCAATAATTGCACTGTAACAGTGAGTAGTAACTTAGGCCAGCCAGCATTTCCTGCACACGTTGCTGAGGCCATACTTACTTCCATGGATCGTCTCACTGGGACACAGCTGGGCAGATGGGTCGATGGGGAAGGCACTGTGGGTAGGGCAGAAGCAATGCCCAAGAGGTGGCAGAACCAGACTGCCACTAGGGTGCACATGAGTGGACGTGGGAGGAGGGAGTATTGGCCTCAGGTCTGTCCTGCTGAGCTGCCGTGGGGAGCAGGCGGGACCAAGGTGTACCCTGCCTGTCCCTGCCACCATAACCAATGGCTTGTGGGTCTGGTGGAAGCCTCTAGGGTTGGGGTGTCCTGTTTGGCCAGGTGTCTCTGGAGCTGCTCCATGCGCTGGTCACTGTGCAGCTTGGCTTCTGACTCTGGAGCAGGGTGTTCTAGAAGCCACACTGTGACACAGAAGTGTGAACAATTGGCTGTGAGCACGCTGGTATGGACTGGGGAGTGTGTGTACGTGTGTCACTGAGTGTGTTTGCTTGTGGGTGTGAACGTGTGAGCCTAAGCATGTGAGTTAACGTGACTATGCACAGCATGCCCGTGTGAATGTTGGGGATGTGTCTTGGGATGCTGTGCTGCCATGCCTCATCCCCTCCTCCCTCCTGTCCCAGAACGATCTAGGCTGGCCCCCTCCGCAGGGTGTCCCAAAAGCATTGGGCCTATAGGTGCTGGGCAGGGTCCACGGAGCTGAGGTCTTCTCAGGCACCATCACCTGCCGTCTTGGGCTGACCACCTCCCCTCTCTGGGCCTCAGTTTCCTCCCTGCAACACAGGCTTAGCCATGGCTTCCAGCTCACAGCGTGGTCTGGGACTGCAAGGACGGCAGCAGGTAGCTTTTCAATGCTGGCCATGGGGCCCCAGCGGAGGGCATGGCCCAGGCAAGGACACTTGCTCATCTCTGGGCTGTGGGAGAGGGCACTACCTGCCAGAGCTGTGCCTAGAGAGGCTGTCCTCACCCCCACCTTAGTTCTTAGTGTGGAGGCGGGTACCCCACAGGTCCCAGGCTTCTCTCTGCTGTGTCGCTGGGGTCCCAGGCACTCACGGAGCAGAGGCAGCTTGGCAGCGGTCACTGTGACAGAGGCAGTTCCTGCAGGGTGTCTGGGATCTACCTGGGGTCCAGTGTGCCCCAGAGGACAGGGCAAGCCTTGCATACTAGTATTGGCACAGTGGTCTGGATTGGAGCCCTGGGCAATGGTGCAAGGACATGACAGAGGCTGATGTCCCTGTGGCCACTGGCAGTGTGATGATGATAACTGTACATCACGGTGGACATGCGGTGCGTGGTGGATGAGGAAGGGGCTGGGTGGGTCAGGGCACAGGGTAATTTTCTAGACCCCCAGGGGAAGCTGCAACCATGAATTGGACCACATCTTCGATAGACTGGGTTATACTTATGATGAGGTTTGTAGATTTCACACAAGGAAAGATCAAAACAAATCACCAATAGTAAAATAGAATATAAATAATAATGATGCATACTGTATTAAAAGTTATTTAAAACCTGAGACCTAATTATTTCTGGAACTTTCCATCGAATACTTTCAGACCACAATGACCGCGGGTAACTGAAACCACGGAGCGCAGAAGGGTGGACCAAGGGGCAGAGCTGTGCTGCATTCTGGTTGATCTGAACTGTCCTGGCCACAAAAGTAACTGTAAGTCCTTAAAGCCATGTAGGTGTTAACAAGTTTTACTTAGTCACTCCAAAGAGTAGAGAGATTTCAAAATAACATGTCTATGATAACCATATGTAGTTTTTATTTGTCAATAAAATAAATGAAGAGGGTCAAGATAAGTGCTGGGAAATTGACTGCGGCATTAGCACTGGGAGCATGGACTGCTCTGTCCATGGGCTTGCTCTGGGGTGACCCTGCTTCTAAAGCCCTTGCATGCATTTACCTTGTGTAGATCACATCGGTGGGAACACTGCTGGGAAGCCCTCTCCACAGCCAGACAGAATAAGGATGTGGCTTGTTGGATGTAGCTGACTGCAACCCTGTTCGTGTGCGGTGAGCAAGACCTCCAGGGACGCTGGGGAAAGGACCAGGGCTCTGGGTCTGGCACTCTGCCATGGAGGTGAGGAGGACAAGGAACAAACCTGAAAAACAGGGGCAAAACTGTCACCAAGACCAATAAACTGAGCCACCCCGTCCTCCTCCCTGCACGGGGGAGTGCTCTAAGTTCTTCGGGGCTCTGATCTTTTATTAAATGCGTTAATTACTCTGGGAAAAACCAGGAAGTGAAATTTCCTCATGTCTCTTAGAAATCTTTTGTTCTTTACAAAAAAAAAAGGAATGCATTGGCTCCTTGAACTGGAAAGCCACATGTAGTACAAGCTTCAGGCACAGTCTGATCCAGAGGTCCTCCTCAGGTGGTAGAGTGGGCTCAGAAAGGTTCCTCGCCTCATTCTGCACCACCCCAAGACACGGGAGGACTCCTGGCAACCCTTACTTTAGAGAGAAAAGTCTTTTTCCACATCTCTGCACAATCACCTTTGAAGTCCTGGGCCTATTTGGGTCCCATGACCTCCACACAGCTCCCAGGGGGCTCCTGGGAAGGGCTGATGAATTAAGGCCATTAGGCCCTACTCCAGTGCCACCTGAAACCCTCAGTGAGGCCCAGGGAGAGGAATTTCCCCAGGAACATCCAAGGGTGGACAGCTGGAGGAGGGGGACAGTCCAGGGATGGCGGAGGTAGGCCGCTTTCCCGGGACTCCCCAGAGGCAGCCTCTCTGTTCTGGAGGCTGCGGGCAGCCTGCCCCTTCCTCCGCCTCCCTCCTGGCACTCAGGGACCTTGTCTACAGCAAGAAGCTCTCCCACCATGCCCGCCAGAGGCCCCAGCAGCCTCCTTTTTCGTTTCCTCGGGCGATGCCATGTACTCTCCCTGCCGTCTACCCGTTTGCCACTGTGCCTACCTTGGCTCTTGACTTTTTACTTCACCTCCTTCCCAAAGGCTCCCTGGTGCTCAGACCCGGCTCAGATCCCCTCCTCCCAGGGGTGCTCTCAGATCGCCTTCTCCTGCAGTAACAGAACACCGCCCACTGGGTGAATTATAAATGACAGGGGCTCATCTGGCCTTCAGACCTAAAGGCCGGGAAGTCCAGGAGCATAAGGCTGACGTCCCCAGAGGACTTCCTGCAGCATGCAGACATGGCAGAAGGGCAGGTGACCCTGCGTGAGACAGAACACTGTGCCAAACCCATTCTTCAAAAACCAGGAGCTTGCTCCTGTGATGAAGCCCTCACATCCTCGGCACCTCTTCAGGGTCCAACTTCTTTTTATCTTTATCTATTTATTTACTTTTGCAGTACTGGAGACGGAACTCAGGGCCTTGGCAGTGAGCTACCTTCCCAGGCCAGTTTTTAATTTTATACTTTGAGATAGAGTCTTGCTAAGTTGCCCAGGCTGGGCTCCAACTTGTGATCTTCCTGCCTCAGCCTCTCAGACATGCCCCACCACCATCTCCGCAGCAGCTCAATTTTAACAGAAGTTCTGCAGTGTGTCCCATGTGTGGGAAGACCTCTGGCCAACCAAGTAGTAGATGGATGGAAGAGTCAGTCCTTCTTCTCCCTGCTGTGCGTCATCCGCTCTAGCAGGTCAAAAATGACAGTGTTTAGAAGAATGAAGAGCACGGCTTTGGGATGAAAAGGCTGGGCTAGATTTCTGACTTTCTCATCTATTCGTGATGGGACCCTGAGCAACACACCCTTCTGGACCACGCTTCCCCTATCAACAAATCAGAAGCAGTGACACCTTCCTAGCCCACAGCAAAACTGCTGGTCGCTCTGGTCATTTGTGGTGAAGGAGAGAAGTGTGCAGGCCGAGGGGCCCTTATCTGGCACAATGGAAGAAATTCCACATACAAGGTCTGCCTTTCCTGAAACTGCAAAGCTTGGCCCCCCACCTGGATTTGTCTGCACACATGCTGAAGAAAGCCATGCCGAGTGTGGTGATTACAGGCAGCTGATCAATTAGCCTGTGCTCAGGAACCTGATCGTGGCAGTCAATCGGTGATTGCCAATCTGCATATTTATCCAGGAACATTAATTATGCATCATGCGGCATTAATCCCCATCACATGCAGTGTGCATGCTGCGGAACAAGGCTGCCTAGCCGGGCCTGTCTGGGAAGGGTGAGGGTGCACATGGCAGCGGCCAATGGGCACCAAGCTGGGTTGAGCTCTGCCTTTTGCATTGGCCGTGGTAGCCGGGACCGGGCTACACTCTTTACTTAAATCTGGGTTTCCAAAGTGGTGGATGGCAGACATTATCCAACCAACAGATGTGTTTTGTTGTCCGGGACAATTATAGTTTTAAAAGATGGCATCGAGTATTCAGGGCAGCTGTGCCAGTTGGACACAGTCCCCACCCCTCCCTATTGCCTCACACATGATCTAGGAAGTTTCTGCCCCGGCTCCTGTGGGCATCTGAACTGGCAATGCAGAGATCAGTATTTCCTCAGGCTTTTCTTTGTTATTAGCATTGCTAAGGAGCTCTTCTGACACTTGCCCCTACTCATCCTGCCCCATCAATGGGATTTTGAGATCAGACATTGGAGATCTGCTCACACACTCCAGGCACATCTGTGAGGCTTTTAGTCCTCTGGGCAGCAAGCTGCACCTCTGTTGAACACGTGCTCCAGGTTGCCAGGGCTCTGTGCACCTCAGGAGGGGTGGGTCAGGAAGGTCCAGCCCAGAGGAGGTCTGCTCTGCACAAGCCTTCCTCTTATATGTCCCAGGTGAGCCCTGGCCTCCCTGGCTGACTTCATCGCCCCCCCCCCCAAGCTCTGGGCCTCCACCTTCCCCCCTTGAGGTCCTACTGTTCCCAGTCCCACCCAGCACCCCCAAGTGGCCCCATCCTCAAGACTGGGACATCCAGAGCCACCCCTCTGGCTGGTGATGCTTGACTTGTCGCTGAAGTTTCAGTGGGGTCCTTCCACCGGTGAGGCATCGTCACTAAACCTACAATTTGCAAGAGAGCAGATGCCTGGAGGTGTCGCAGCACTCAGTCAGGGCTACCCAGTGGCTGTGGAAGAACGAAGCCCCTGAGCAAAGTCAAAGGCCAGCGCTTCTCATCCACCCACTCACACTGAATGCAGGTGCGGTTAGCCAGGTGTCACCTGGGCCTGGCACAGTGTCCAGCACGGAGGTGGTGCTTATGAAGAGAACTGATGTGCACCAACACATTAAAACAGGAAGTTCTCTGACATGTGCCAGAACATTATACAGCAGAAAAATGAATGAGCTATAGCTCCACGTAGCATCCTAGATGAATCTCAGCGTATAATGTTGGAGGACAGAAGTCAGACATGACATACAAATGGTATGCTTCATGTTATTACTGTTAGTAGTCCATCTATATAAATTATCAAAACAAGCCAGGCATGGTGTGTATCTCTTGATCTAGCTACTAAGGAGGCTGAGGCAGTAGGACTACTTGGGTCCTGACATTTGAGACCAGCCCAGGCAACATAGCAAGACCCTGTCCTGAATATATATATAAAAGAGCTGGGGATATAGCTCAGTGCAAAGATCCTGGGGTCAACCCATAGTACCACAACACACACAGTGAAACAGCACATACTCTAGTGTATAGTACATAGTATTTGATCGCAGGTGATAATCACATCACTGGTTTACCTGCTCACTATGCAGGATTTTTAATTATTATTTCAGTGCCCAGGACTTGGACTTAACAATAGAAATTGACTGTAAAGACCCGGCTGCATGTCCCATGTGTCGTGCATCTTGCATTCACAGCATATCTTTTTTGGACACTGTCTCTTGATTGTGCCAAAGACCCAAGTGCTGCAACTGACCTTTGCCATCTGTTTGTGTAAGCCACGCAGGGGTGCTCATGTGTGCATGGACGTCATCTCAGGCTGTACTTACCAGCCTCCTGCTCTGTCCTCCAGCAATGCAGAGCTGCACTCTACAGTTGAAAGGGCAGAAAGGTTGTGCAGACTTTGGGATGGAGGGTAAGACCAGATCAGGAGGAGGTGGACCGAACTACCCAGGCCTGAAGCGTGGTGGCCCTGACAGTGGCGGGGGTGACTGAGCACAGCAAGCGCAGAAATTGGTGAGGGGCTTAGCAGATTGTGGGCATCTCCTGTGGGTGGCAGGCGGCCCCTGCTTCCCCTGTGCACTGTAGACCTCTTGCCCTATCTGGGTTGCAGAGCCAGGGGTCTGCCTGGGGCTCCTTGGGGATGCCTAGAGGGAGAGGATGTGGAACACACGCCTGGGAGAGCCATGGAGAGGCTGCCAAGAAGACAGACTGGGCGGGGACCAGGCAGAAGGAGCTGGGAAGGGGCCGCTTCTTCCAGTTGTCAGTGTGGGCCCAGAGTCCTGCCTGGCCTCCGCCAGTCATCTCTGGGGTTGCTCTGTGGGTCCCCTGCACAGGTGGGTGGGGAGCGGGCCACACCAACCGTGAAGAGGCAGCTGCAGCTGGGGGCGATCCAGGGTGGATCCCCCCCAGGAAGCTCCGCCCCAGCGCTAGTTTTCTTTCCAGCACCTTTCTCCCGCCTCCCGGGGGTGGCCCGGCATTTTCTGTCTGGCCAGCCGTGCCTGGCCGTGCCAGGGAACACAGGCCCCTTCAGAAGCACCCCCCACCCCCACCCCGAGTCCGCGGAGCCCTGACAAACTCTTGAGGGCGGCAGGCGTCTCTGGGACAGCTGTGTAAATGTTTTCAGTTTTCCTGCTGAGTCTAGAGCCTGAGTCCCAGCCAAGACAAGCCTCACCCCAGTTTTCTTTGGCAAGGCGGCTGGCTCAGGAATGTCGGGGAACTTTCCAAACGGGATGGCTGGTCGGCGGGACCTCGAGCTGAAAGCTGAGCCCTGGTATACTCTGCCATCATCTAATTACTGTGTCCCCAATTAGCGTCAAGGAGCTGTGGCTGCCTGCTCAGCTGGGAGCCATTTTAGCTGCTCACCCTCCTCCTCCTGGGGGGACAGTGGCCAGGTGGGGGCCTTTGGGGGCTCCTCCCATGGCGGGAGGTGGGAGAGCGGCGTTGGGCATCTAGAAAGTGGTGGCGCTCGGCTCTGCAGCCGGGAGAGGCGCCTGCCTAGCCCCAGGCAGGCGTATCTTGTCTTCTCTTGAACTCCATTTGGTTAAGTATGACTGGAGCTCTCCTGGTGGGCCTCACAGAGGAGTTGTGCAGGAGGTTTCCGAACGCAAACCTTCCTGAAGCAAGCAGGTGACCTTAAGGACCAAGGCACCCAGGAGAGAGGCAAGAGCGGCGGGGGGTGGGGGGACTGCAGTGGCCTGGAGCTACCGCGCATCCCACTGAAGGGCCAAGGCTCCAGCTCTGCGCGAATGGGATTTGCACATGGCCAGAGCTGCAGAAATTCCAAAGAGAGGCTAAGTGTCTGTGTTTCTGCATGATGTCTTTCAGTCTTTAAATACTGGCCACTTAATTAGCTTTTTAAAAAGTTGATGAAGCATTGTATTAGCAAAACACTTGTGGGAGCTGAATAAAGTCTTTGATCTGTGTGACTCATGATTTTCTGACCCACAAGGCCAAGCAGAGTAGACAGATGAGGACGAGGGTGCCATCCACAGCAGCAGCGAGGACAGAAGGCTTTTGTCTGCACTCTGGGCCGATCCAGCTACTGGGCCACGGAGTTTATTCTCTGAGCCCCACACATACCCCACACCCACCAGCTAGGCAGATGTCAGCATGCCCATTTCATAGGTGGGTAAACTAATGCCAGACAGTGTATATACTTTAAAACCCCAGCCTTCTGGGAGGCTGAGACAGGAAGGTTGCAAGTTTGAACCCAGCCTGGGCAACATAGCAACTTAGCAAGGCCCTGTCTCCAAATAAAAGATACAAAAGGGCTGTGGATGGAGCTGAGCACGTAGCTGGAGTTCAAATGCCCAGTACTGAAAAAGAAGTAGGAGAACAAGGGGAAGGGGAGGAGGGAAAGAGGAAGAGGAGAAGGAGGAGGAAGAGGAGGAGAGGAGGAGAAGAAGAAGGAAGGAAAGAAGAACGAGAGAAAAAGGAAGGAAACAAAGAAAGAAAGCTAAAGTCTCTGCGGTGGGACTTCACTGGACCAGTGTCACAGGGTAGCAGGTGGAGAAGGAGGACTGGAATCCAGGTCTGCGTGAACCTCAGCCCTGCACTGAGACCCAGGGACTTGTCCTTTGGTTTCGGAGGTTGCTGCTCCGTCCATCACCCATCATCATCTGTCCACCCGCCCTCATGTGTCAGGCGCTCTGCCCAGGGCTGTGTGTGGATTAGCTGAGAATCTGTGGAGGAAGTGCGTGGTTTGCTGTTCTCATCACTACTGTCACCAGCACGCATTTTCTCACAGGAGGGTGTTCCTTGTGGAGGCCATGCAGTGGATATTGGGGAGACGTAGGAAAAATATGAATATTATGAATCTTGCTTTGGGAGATGCCCGGCCTCATGGATATCAGCTTGGAGCTCCAAAGACTCTCTGAGATCCTGGGATCAACACTTCCATCCTGAATCTGTTAAATGGGTCAGTGTGACCAGCAACAGCCTGGCTATGGCAGGAGAGCTCCAGATAAGCAAGCACAGCCAGAGTCTTGGCCGCCTCAATGTCCCCAGGCGCAGTGTGCTGCTTGTGAAGGTGACAACCAGACCTGGGGCCATGGTATGGGGAGCCAGTCAGCCCTGTGACTTTGGGTGAGCGGGGTCAGAGGGTGGGGCAGTTCCAGCTAAAGGCCTGAGCCCTCTCAGTGGGACCCAAGCTCCCCAGGGTTTGCAAAGCCAGGCTGTGAACAAACATTTGCTGGATCGCAAGTGCCTCTTCCATTTCCCATTGTGAGCCTTTGATAAAAGCTGGGAAAACCGAGTGTGAGTGTGTGAACAAACGAACACTACATTCACACCAGCAGCCCCAGGCCTGGCTAGGGCTTTCCCACTCACCCGGCTGTGGCTGTCTCTCCAGGTGGAAGGCAGTGTGGGGGGGCAGGGGTCAGCTGAAGAGTCAGGGATGCCCAGCAGTTCCTGCTGGAGGGCTGAGGCCCCTCAGGCTCAGGTTGGAGCCCAACCTCAGTTCCTACAAGCAGAACACTGCCCTTATACAGAGCACCTGCTGTGTGCCAGGCATAGGGCCCAGGAGCTTTCCACTTGTCCTAGAGCTCCCATTCTACAGAAGGGGAAACTGAGGCTCAGAGAGACAAAGTCATGCAGCGGAGGCCAACCTTGTTTGAATTGCTTTTACAAGGACATCCTGTGTGTGCCCCATTATTGCCACCCTCACTGTCCAGGGAAAAGAAGGTGTCCCTAAGAGGCATGAGGGAAGAGAGAACTCCCACCTGAGGGTCCTCCCCTGCCCTGGCCTCTGACCATAGCCCAGGGCCCCGGCCCAGCCATGCCGTGCTCAGCCAGTGGGTCTCAGGTACCCTGTCCAATGTCGTGAAGTCCCTCAGACAGGACCTATGCCCAGCAGGGTGCCAGGTGCTCCCAGAGTCTCCTGGTGAGAGAGTGCAGGGAGCGGCAGGCTGCGTCCCTCCCTGGGTGCCGGGCCTCCAGAGAAGGGTGATTTGGAATGGGAACACTCTTTCCACTGGTGCATAATGAGGCAGGAGGGAGCCGATAGGTATGCTAATTTCATTATTCATGTACATAATTACAATCTAGAAGTTGGCAGCTTTCTAGGTAATGACAGGAGGGAAGGGGAAATTTACCTAACTTTTGTAATATGTGTGTGGTGTTATTTAACTCTTAAATTAAGATCAGGGACCTAATTCATTCCAGGAAGTCTGAGGATAGAGGCACCAGTGCACAGCTCCACCCCATCTCTCCAGCAAGGTTGGTCCTTCCCTCCTCTTCCCCTCCCCCTTCCCCCCCTTCCCCTTCCCCTCGCCCTTCCCTTTTCCTTTCCCCTTTCCCTTCCCTTCCTCAAATATCCAGCACAGGCCAGATCCACCTAGGGAGTTGCTACAGCAGTGTAAGCTCAGCCCCTGTGCACAGACACAATGCATCCATGCCATCACTTGCCAGGATCTCACATCTCAGGATAGAAAAAGACAGCCTGAAATTGACAGGGGGGGTGAAGGAGTCCAGAGGGCCTCCTGGACAAGGGGCTTGGGATGGTTTAAAGGGTGATGGGTTGGAGCTATGCCTGCTAAGGAGAGAGGTGTGTGTGCGCTGGGGTGGGGAGCAGCGGGTGAAGGCAGAGGTGACAGCGGTGGGTGCTGTGAGGGTCAGGCCGCAGGACAAGCAGGCCTGCCTTGCCTAGCCTTGAGGTCCTGGGATTCCACCTGTCCAGCTCCAAACCTTAGAATCACTGAAGCCCCTTGTGCACCCTGGGGTCTGAGGTCCACAGCTCCCCATATGTATGGGAAAGGCAGGCAGAGGGAGGGGCTCCAGGGGGCACAGGGTGGGGAGGAGAGTGGGGCTCAGAACGACCCCCCCCCCCAGGATGAGGTTTGAGCCTCTGGTGGGGGCGTGGTCTCCAGGCAGGTCTCTGCTAACAAAGCCAGCTTTGGGCCCTCTCCCAGCTGGTATGGGGCTCTGCTGAAGGCCTTCACCACGGGGGCTGTGAGATTCTTGATTAGGGCTGGTGCTCCCCCCCATTGCTCTTCCTGCCCCCACCCCAAGCTCTGGGACAAAAGACAGCTGCAAAAACACAGGGCAGAGGGAGGGGACTGGGGTGTGGGGGAGGCTGTGGCAGGAGTGTGTGTGTGTGTGTGTGTACATGTATCATGTCTTTGTGCTTGGCATATACACATGCTGGGTATGAGGCTGTGAGTGGGGATGTGTCAAGGTGGGGGTCTTTCCAGCCTGTGTGGACACAGCAGTGTGCAGCACAAGTGATGCGTGGATGCAGTGCTCCTGTGCACAGACACACGCAAGCACTCACGGGCAATTGTGTGGACACATACGCATGAGTGTGTGGGAGGTGTGGCACGAGTGCACATGCAGGGGTACCGAGAAGGGCCTCGTGGGTGTGCCCACATGTGTGCCCCTGATTATGTGTGTGTGTGAGGCATGGGGACATGGGCACATGCACGTGGGAGTCTGTTGGCCACGACTGAGCTGCTGTGAAGGCATGTGTGTGCATGTGCGTGGCTGTGTGCATGTGTGTGTGCCTTAGAAAGGCATTTTGCTATGCCCTCCTGGGGAAGACCCAACTCAGGGTCCAATGCAACCCCGTGAATCCCCCCGGGCTGCCCCTGCCCGGGCCCCTGCCCACACTCGGGCCTCGTTCTCCCTCCCGCTGGCCGGTCATGCATGGCTGCCGTCCTCTGAGGGAGCATTTGTTCTTTCAAAGTCCATCCTTCTATAATTGTTTCCATGCATTTCCCTTGATTTGTTGTTTGAAATCCATGCCCACCCGCTCCACCCCTCCCCACGCAGAGCTGAGTTCAGCCCTGGGAATGCAGCTGGGGGCTGTGGCTGGGCAGGGATGGGGACAGCTAGGTGAGGACCCACTATGCCCCAGGCATCTGGCGGGGCCGCTTACGCACTCCAGTGCCCCACCATTTAAAGTCTTGCTCAAAAAATAGGACTTCCACTGAAAGCCAGAGGAGCAAGATTTCTTACCTCTATATGATCTACAACTTGCAGGGGTGGCATCTGAGGACCAGGCCCACAGGGGACCCAGCTCTGTTCTGCCCAAGCACCCCTGCCCTCTGCTGCCTCCCAGACACCTCCTGTGCCCTTCTCCCCACCTTTGTCTGCCAAGGCTTCTTCCTAAGGAGAGGGAGGAGGTCAGGCAGCACATGCCTGCTGGAGGCTCAGGACGTGCTCCTGCTCCAGCGGCGACCCAGGGAAACGTCTCTGCTCCCCGTGATCCTCACCACACCAGTAATGGGTTCCCCCTTCCTGCTAACACACTTTTTAAAATGTTAATAGACTGTAAATTACTTTTCTTTTTATACTTCTTAAAATAAGCGTCTCCTCTTGTGGATGGCGCAGTGACGCTGGAGTTACAGGCCTGGTTTTATTACTGTCGAGATGAGATGGACTGGAGAGAGCTCATGCAGCTTTTATAGGAACTATTTTATTTATAAGAATTTTCCTAATGTCAGATGGATGTGACAGGCCTGGATTCTTTCGGCCCACTTGTGGGAGAGAAGAGGGGACTTGAGCATAGCTGGGTTCTGTCTGGCCTTTCTTCACCATGGAGACAAATGTAGAGGGAGTGATGGTCCGCAGGTCCCGCCTGCACACCTCTGCCGATGGGGAGCTCACTCCCCACCGGACAGCGGGGCTCAGGTGAACTCTGACTCCTCCCCTCTGTTTGGAGGAAATCTCTCCTTGCACTTGGGGCCTCCCGGGATGTAGAGGAGGCCGCCACGCCCTGCTCCAGTTCCTCCTTTCACTGCAGGAAGGAGCCCCCTCCTTCCATCACTTCACTTTCTCTCTTGCTTTCAGAAATGCACCAGAATTCTTTTCTCCCAAGTCAGAAAGACTATTTTTAACTTGCTAGTTACTAAGACCAGTATTTCCCATGATTACGTCTGAAAAAAAAACCTCAATTCTGGCCATGCTTGTAGTGATTTCACGCACAAATCAATCCTGGAAGTGCCGGGCTAAGGAACTATCACCCGGTTTCTTGGCAGCAGGACTCAGCAGAGACTTACAGGATTAAGGTGCCCTCTGACTTTCCTCAGAGCTTTGGAGGACAGCATTTCACAGGTCCAAGTGCCAGGCAGAACAGGGGTTTTAAAAGGGCAAGCCAGAGAGCATGGGCTTCCTCCAACTAAGTCAGAAACCTGTTTTGATGTGGCTGTAGGGTGACAGAGGTCAAGACCAAGAATGCAGGTTCCCCAAATGGCATTTCTGGAGGCAAGGTGTGTGCACACCTGAGTGTCACCAGGACTGAGCCCTGTGCCCCCTTCCCGTCATGCAGATGAGCAATGTGTCCGAGATGGCCCAAGGTCCGCTGGTCCCCACCTGCAGAGGAATGGTGGAAAGTCTCGTTTGGGAAGGAGCAGCTCTGGAGACATCCCTGAGTTCGAATCTTACCTCTGCTATGTTTTTATTGCACATGAGACCTTAGCAGTGATTTCACCTCCCTGACCTCCAGACTCATTTGTGGTGTATGAGGTTTGTCTTGGAGCCTTGCCCAAGGGACAGAGGGAGCACAGAGAAAATACTCAACTGGTGTGAGTGAGTTGTTCCCTGAGCTCACAGACTGTGTCACCTGGGGCTCTTCCTCCTGTACATCCTCCTTGAGCCAGGCTTAACTGCCCACGAGGCCTCAACGCCTTTGCACATACTTCCATTTCTGCCTGGAATTCTGTCTCCAGCTCTGTCCTTCAGGTGCAAGGTAGGAGGGGGTTCAATAAACAATGCTTAGATGGTTATAAGAACTTTGTGTTCCTGAGGCCACTTGGCTGCTGCCCATAGGGTAACAAGTACTGAAATCTGTACTTTTCCTGCCTTGAGGACACAAGCAAGCAGTTGCTCCCACCCACCTACCTGTAAGGCTTCCCTCAGAGAGGTGTCAGTCAGCCCAGTGCCGTGCCCCTAGTCAAGGTCCCTTCTGCAGAGAGCAGGCAGATTAACGCTGCCCCTTTCCTAGGTGCCCGTGCTGGCCACTGGCATAGTCAGTCTGGCACCCTTGGGCCCAGGCTCGTTTCTTTGAAATGCTAACTCTAATTGTCTCCTCATTCTCTTTTCTCAGCTCATGAGCATGCGTGACCACGGCAGCTGGGAATCTGAATGTCTTCCTGAACCCACAGAGAGGCAGGGCTGGGCTCTGCTTCCCTGGGCTGAGTAGATCTCCTTACCCTGATCCCCAAGGCCAGCCCAGGACCTCCCTGGAGAATGGGACACTGTCGTGGGAAAGCTCTACTCCTGCAGGCAGGTCACACAGGGCTTGCTACTGCATGTGACACACAGTTTACGCATAATTTATCAAGCCCCTGACAGGCACAGTGAGGACTCGTGGGCTTCAGTGTGTGTAAGCCCCTGAGACACTCCACACTGGCCACATCTTTTACTTGAGGGGCTTTGAAGTTGAAGGCCAAGGGGCTTGGCTTGAAATTCCTGCTGGGCCACTACTGAGCTGCATGATCCTAGGTGAGCTGTTTAACCTCTCCATGCTTTGGTTTCTTCAAATGTCAAACGAAGGCCCTACCTATATCACAGAGTTCCCAGCACACAGTAGGAACCTTGGTGTGGTCACTATAACTGTCTAAGGCCCTTTGGGGCATTTCTGGGCACAGTAAGGTGGGAAACTCAAGGAATCATAAGCTACATTTTCAGGTAAACCCTGTGGGCCGCTGCCCTTGCAAATCAATGAAGAATCCAATGGTGGCTGCAGAGAAATGAACAGTGTTCAAGGAACAGAACCTCTGACAAGAGACATCTGCACAGTGAGGTCCTGGGCAGTCACTAGGCCAACCCCTTTGGCCTTTCAAATGAGGTCAGAGCAGGGGAAGAGCTTGGCCAAGGTTGCATAGCAAAGATAGTGAACTCAGCAGGAACCCAAGGCTCAACAAGAACTGTCACCTCAAAGAAAATGCACTGAATGAGCACCAGCTGTGTGCCATGCTCTGATTTACCCTCACTGCTGCCCTAGGAAGTGAGGCTGGGCCCTGGCTCATTTTTCGGGTGACCAGCCTGTGGTTCCAAGGGTGAGCAGTTCACCCAGCCTGTAAGTGTGGAGTGAGGATCGAGGCCCCCTGCCTCCACCAGGCTGGGAGGTGCGCTGTGTTGTGGGCGGCTTCCTTGGTCTGACCTGTCTGGGACCCTGCACATGAGCCATACCACATAGGGTTCCCTGTTTGGCAGTGCCAGTCTCCTGGAGACTCTGTCCCCGCAGGTGGACCTGGGTAGCCCCTCCAGACAGGGACTCCAGGGTGCTCTGCACTGCTCCCTGCCTGTGCAACTGGACGCCTCGGTGCTCCTGAGCGCTCTCCGTGTGACAAGGACCATGGCAGCACCCCACCGTGGGCTTGCCCACTGTCCCTACTTTGCAGCGTGGGGACCAGGCTTTAGAAGGGAGGTACTGGCCCAGGGCTATGCTGTGCATGCAGGAGCCAATAGGAGCCTGGAAGCGTGTCGGGGTCAGGCCTGTGGTTTCCAGCCCCATGTTGCTCCTGCTCTGTCCAATGCAGACAACAACTTCCTACATGACTGTGGACAGTGACTTGCCTTTGACATTTTGTCCTTGAAAGTGAAAATGCTGAAGAGACCTTTGCTCCACTGTAACCCCTCCCTGGGACATGAGGAGCTTTGGGCATGTCACAGTTAATGTCTGTTCACCTCCATCCTGTGATCTGTCCATTCCTGGGTGGTGGTGGTGGTGGTGGTGTGTGTGCGTGTATTCAAACGTAGATGGAATCCTATAGGTCACCCTAAGGGAAGTCACTAGAAAGGGGCCCACAAAGCCCAGTTAATCCCTATCTTCTTATAATGCTCTGTCCTCTGACACAAGGGCCAGTACATAGTGGGTACAGATGAAATGTTTGTTGTATGAATTAGCAAAAGTAAATTGTTAAGGTTTAGATCTAAAATATGCTCCAAGAATCTCATATATTCAGAGGTGGGTCTTTTGGAAGGGAATTTGATTATGGTGGTTGTGACTTACTATTAGTAAGTGGAGTCTGGTTGGAGCTAGGTCACTCATGGCATGACCTGGAAGGGTATATTCTTGTCTCCAGCTCCTCTCTCTCTCTGCTACTTGGCCACCATGACATGAGTAGCTATCCTTCAACTGACCCTTCTACCATGCCTTTCTTGCCCTGGAGCTAGTCAATGATAGACTGAGCTATCTAAAAACTATGAATCAAAACAAACTGCTTCTTTAAGTTATGCGTGTTGAGTATTTTGTGCCAGGAATGAAAAAAGTGACTAAGACAGATTTTGGTGCCAGGAGTGGGGTTGTTGCTATGACTATGTTACCATTTTTTTGGAAGTTTTTGGCACTGGTATGCAAGAGGAGTTCGGAAAGATTTGGAGATGATGAGTAGAGGAAACCTAGAATGATACAAACAGGGCTTAATGGAATATTCTGCTCAGAGCACAGAAGACCAGCATGCTGATAGAAATGCAGATGATAAAGACTAAGCTCAGGACATTTCATTTGGGAACAAAGACTCTATTGCTAATTGAATTTGAAGCCCTAAATGTTATGCTCTGGAAGAAAATTTGTCTCAATTTTGCCCATATCTAAGATTAATTTTTTTTAGAAACTGTGATTAAAGTCAGTGGACTCATTAATCTGATGGAGGAAATTTCAAGGCAGCCCAGTGTTCAGGTTGTGGCATGAGTACTTCTGGTGGTTTTTGGCCAGGTCTACAATGAGAACGAGGAGTAAAAGAAACTGATGTGGAAGTTTTTCAAGTTTTCCCAGAAAGAAAGCAAGGTTGCAAAGTTGGGGCAAATGAAACATGGTTGCTAAAAATATTTGCGTTAGTACTTTGCATTGGAATGATAGTAAAGATGCCTCAAGACTACCTCAGGACTCAGCAAGGTCCTACCCTTCATGGCTCAGGGATGTAAATGTGTGAAAGCAAATTTCTTTGAAAGTCTGCTTTGAGAAGAGAGCCCCTGAGTTCCCTGATGAAGAAATGCTGCCTAAAGAATTGGTTCCTTAGGATTTATTTCACAGTACTTAGTCATCCAGACACTGAGAGACCTCTTCAGTCATAATGCCACAGCTTGGCTACAGCTTCATCTGGCGGTAGAACTTGGCATCATCCATACGGTGCTGGATGTGAGAGTTGTGGGGTTAGGGTGGCTTCCTCCCATATTTCAAAGGAGGGCCCGAGAAGCCAGGCAGCATGGTGCTGAGAGGGCAGTCCATGAAGCTGTGAAAGTAAAATGAAATTTGCAGTGGAGACCCCAGGAATTTGGATATGCCAGGAACATAGAATGTCCAATGAGGAAAGCTGCAGACAGTGAGTGGAACCACCCTAAGAGGCAGATTATGAGGGAAACAGCTGGGCATCCTATCAGGACACAGCTGCCCAAGCCATTTGGAGCTCATGTCTCCTCTCATTCTGTCCTGAGTGCTGGACATTGAGCTATAGGATTTAAAGCTTTCCCTGGTGGATTTTGGTCTTGTTTCAGTCTCATTCCTTTCTCTTCCCCTAGGTATCCCTCTTAGAATGGGCACATTTACCCCATGTCATTGTATGCTGGAAGTATTTACTTTTTTTTATTTCCATAGGGGTTCGCTGCTAAGAGTTTGCCTTGAGTCTCAGAAGAGACTCTGAGAGACTTGGGCTTTTAGCATTGCTGCAACCATCAGGACTTTGGCAAGTCTTTAGAGGTGAATGAAATGCATTTTGCATAAAGAGATTCACATGAGTACTTTGGAATCCAGAGGTGGAATGTTATAGCTTAGATCTAGATGTCCTTCCAAAGCTTCCTGTGGTCAGAGGTGGGATTCAGGAGATGAGTGGATCATGAGGGTCCTATGGCTGCCTTGCTCTTAGCAGGTGGAGCCTGATTGGTTGTGGGTCATGTAGAACCAAACCAGAAGGGTGTGTTCTTGTCCTCTCTTTTCTCTCTACTTCCTGGCCACCATGATGTGAGTGGCTGTCCTTCACCTGACCCTTCTTTCATGGCTTTCCTGCCTTGCATCCAGCCAACTGGACTGAATCTCTGAAACCCATGAGCCAAATAAACTTCTCCTTTAAGTTGTAGGTGTTGGATATTTTGTCCCAGCAGCAGAGATGTGACTGAAACATCTATGCAGCCCTGGGGCACATGTGAAACATCTATGTAGCCCTGGGACACATATGTATGTGTATGTGCTTATGAGTACATAGAAGGTAACGTGAGTCCACACAGCTGTGTGATATGGACTTGTATCTGGGCCTTGAGGTGTGATGGGACCAAGCCATGGCCCTGTGCATACTGGAGAACTTATTCTTCATGGATTTGCATCTGCTTGTGGGCACCTATGCAATCCTCACACAAGGCCCAGTGAAGCTCTACTCACGTAAGTGTGAGCTGGTGTGTCAGAAGGTCAGAGGAAGTATGCACAATGGGGCTGGGGACTCTGGGGGTACACAGATTTGAGGTGGTCCCAGCTCTGCCAAGTGCTTGCTATGTGACCTGAGCCCTATGTCTCCATCTCTGAGCAGGTTTCCTCAGCTGTAATGTGCATGTAACCTCTACAAATCTCATGTATAGATGTTGGGGAGTCATTGAGATAATGCACAGGAAATACCACACCCAGTGCCTGGCACATTAGGCTCTCAATTAGTGAACTATTATTGTTATTTTTGGTGGTACTTGGGATTGAACCCAGGGCCTTCTCACTGAACTATAGTCCCAGCCCTTTTTAAATACTTGTTTTGAGACAGTGTCTTGCTAAATTGCCTGGGCTGGGCTTAAACTTGTGACACTCCTGCCTCAATCTCACAGAATGCTGGGAGGACAAGCATGTACCACTATACCCAGCTATAAGTTACTTTTAAAGCCCTATGCACCATGGGAGTTTGGTGACTGGACTCCTGAAAATTCCAGGCTAGAAGCTAAATGAGTGAATCTGCCCTCAACCTCCATCCCATTCATTCATCAATCCAACAGATGTTCGTTGGGGACTTGTTCATGCTGGGCAGGGCTACTAGGTGGACAGTGATGAAGAAGACAAAGTTCTTGCATTCATGGCTCTTGTAGGCTGATGGAAAAGTCAGGAACAACTAAGTTTCTGCATTACTTATAATTCCAGTTAGCCAAGGTGGGCGGGGCGGGGGGCTGACAGTGCCTAATCAGAGGAAGGTGAGATCAGAGATGACAAGGAGGTCCTCCCTGGTGTGTGGTACTCCACCTGAAATGTAAAGGATGAATTGGCTAAAGGAAGTGACAGGAAGGAAATCACTGTAGCCAGTGTGGGGGGTACCATGTGCAAAGGGCCTGTGGTCAATAGAAACCTGCTGAGTGACCCCTGAGAGGAAAAGGTTGCACCATGGGTGGAGGGTGGGAATGGAGAGACAGAATGGATTAGAGGCACTGGTAAGGATTCATCTTGTGCCTTTATTCTAAGATTCCAGAAGCCCTGGAGGGATGAGACAGGTTTAGATTCAAGCTTCGAGAACTCCCTCTGACGACCCCAAACTAGGGATAGACAGTGACCTCAGGATGGGGGACACACCTAGGTGACTCTTCAGTACCATTCTATCCTGCCAGGGTACCTCTGGGGGGCAGGCTACAGCCAGGGCAGCCTTTTGGGAGGCAGGGAGGCAGTGGCTCATTTACATGATCCCAGCTTAATTCTCCCAGGGTATGCAAATATATGCAAACCACAATCCAGGAGAGGCAAAAATAGCAGGGCACATTAGCATCCCCCAGGGGAATATTGTTTTATGCAAACCCCACTGTGCTGAGGCCCTAGGAGTGGGCAGGAAAGGGCTGTGCTTGCTTCCCAGGTTCTATAAAGTCAGCCTCCTGGCCAGGTCCCTGCTGGGAGGGGCCGCTCCAGGGTGTGAGGGACCCAGGATGCGGTTCCTGGCTGCCAGAGTCCAGGAGGCTGGGTGGGTCCCCAGGGCAGGAGGCACTGCAGCTTTCCAGTCCCCCTCCCTTGCTGCTCCGCCCACCCTCCGCCTTCTCCTTGGGACGCACTCCCACGGCCTTTGGGCCCCGAGTCTTCCCGGTGGCCTCCATCCCCAGCTCTCTGCCCCTCCCCTGGCATCTTTCCCTGTTTACGTGGCCCCTGGTGTCTCTCTCTCCTCCTTCCTTCCCTCCTCCTTGCTTCCTCCCCCGTCTGCATCCCTCTCTGTCCTGGCGCCTCCAGTTCTGTTTTATTTGACTTTGTTTCTCTCCCTCGCCGTTGTTCTGCCTGTCTTGCTCTCTCTGTACCGGTCTGCTGTGCTGTGCCTCTGTCCCCCTTCCCCTCTTGTCCTCTCTCCCAGAAGATCCTCTGGGACACACAGCAGCCCCTACTCCCCTCTCCCGCACTCATCTCTGTGCAAGGGCTGTTGTGACACATGGGGAGATGCAGGAATCCCTGTGTGTCCCCAAGTTCTTGTGAGTCCCAGACCTGGAACGCAGCCCGCTGAAGGGCCTGCCAGGCCTGGCTGTGGGCTCCTAGGAAGCGCTGGCCTCACTGGCTTGGGGCTGCCTAGGGGGCACGGAGGAAGGCAGACGGGGCCTGGTCTTCTCTGAGCAGGGCACAACCTGGCCTCAGTTAGGTCCTGGCTGGGCGATGTTTGCCTGTGGTTTCTGCTCTCCTTGCCCGTGTCTGGCTTGTGAAATGGCCCACGCGGGCCTGCTGTGAGGCACTGATGTAGGGCATGAATCTTCCCAACCACCACCACCATCATGGTCGTCACTCCTGAATCCGCATGCACATCTGCCATGCCTCAGTTTTCCCATCTAGAAGACAGGGAGCCAATTTCTCAAAGCTGTGAGGTGCTGTGAGAAGCAGCTGATAGAGCTGCAAACCCAGCCTCAGTAGGTGCTCGGTAAACCGCTTTGTTTCCCGACTCAGACTTCGGCAGGGCACACCTGCTCCGTTCAATGCCTCAGTTCCTCCTCTGGAACAAGGTCCACATAGAGCACCCTCTGAGAGCCTCTGGCCAAGCGGGACTGAACTGGGTCCCCCAGGTAGCGGACAGTCAACCACAACTCCTGCCCAGTGGTTGCCCTGGGGCAGACGTGGGGTCTGGGGTAGGGGCAGGGGTGCCTGATCTCAGCCCAGCTGGGGGCCCTGAGGCCTAAGACACGGATGCTGTAAGAAGAGAGTAAAGCACAGTGTCCTGGCAGAAGACCCATGACAGGCTTTAGTGTGGCTTCCGGGCACACAGCCCCTCTCTGAGCCCAGCTGCCCTCGCCATGCCAGACGGAGGCATGATAACCTCCTGCGCAGCACCTTTCCCTTCCCAGCCCGGCCCAGAGCCCTGTCCCTCATTGTGCACCTGATCCTATGCTGTGTGTATAGGATAAACAACCACATCCTTGCAACAGCAGTAACTGTCCCCTGGTTGTCAAAGTTTATCCTAGACCAGGGCTCAGTGCTTGAGTCACACCGGTTCTTCTAATTAACACAAGGTTGCAGTTTCTAAGCACTTTACAGCAATTAGCTCATTTAATCCTTTCAACATGGGGAAGCTCAGCGAGAGCTGATTTGGGGTCGTTAGGTTTATTTGCTAAGTGTTTATCAAGCACCAACTATGTGCTAGGTTCTGTGCTCCATACTGGGCACCCAGTGGTGAATAGCACAGATGCACTCTGGATTCTCAAGACTTACTGACTAGTGGGGAGATACAAAGAAACGAAGCAAACCCCTGTGAACACAAAGCTGGGGAAGACGTCTGAAGGAAAAGAAGAGGGAGCTGGGAGTAAAGAGGGAGGAAGGCAGGCTCATCAGGCAATGGCAGCCTGGAGAAGGTAGTGCTTAAACGGAGACCTAAGAAGGAATCTGAGGCCCACAAAGTGTGGAGGCTGAGGAAACAGCAAGTGCAAAGTCCCTGTGCTCTTCAGGCCCAGAACCTTCCCCTCACCCTGAAATTCTCAACTTATACTGGGGGTTTTGAGCTTCTGGGAAAATCCCCAGGAGATTTAAGGAAAAAACCAGGCCTGGCCTCTCTCCAGGGCAATCCTCAGGCTCTCTGAAATGGGCCCGGCTCAGGTCATTACTGTAACCCACGAGGATGCCAGTGGGCAGTGGTGGGGTCCCTTAGACTCCAAGGCTGGGGATTTGCTACACTTTCTTGACCCAGTGATTGAGTGTTAGGTGGGAGGGGAGTATCCATTAATCTTAGGGTGATGGTTATCAGTCCTTTTCCCTGCCACAGTCTGGCCTGGTCTCTGGGTCTTTACACAGAGCCCTGGCTTCTCTTACTGACCCAGGTGACAGAGGTGAGACAGAGGTGACAGAGGCAGTGTCTGGGGCTGCGTGGAGAATGCTCGGGGGTAGATCAGCACTGTCTGCCCAGGAGGCAGCCTGGGGCCCAAGTTCCTTCCCTGTTGTGGAGCCAGGGAGGCCCAAGCTTGGAGCTTTGCCCTCATCCCAAGAATGGCTTCCAGGACACACTAGCCTGCTGGGGCTACTGTGCCCAAGGCCCTGCAGCCCAGGGGCCTCTTCAGCAGGAAGCCCAGGACCAGATGTGGGCAGCAGTGCCCTCTGCGATCCCTCCTTGGTCTCCTCCCTATGCCTCTTGAGGTTTTGCTTCTCCCATGGCTGCGTCTTAATCCCCTCTTCTTACAGGGACACTGACCACACAGGGCCAGGCCCACCCTATGGGGCTTCTCAAAGACCCTGGTTCCAAATGCAGCCACGTGCTGTGGCCCTGGGGGTTAGGACCTTTGCAGAGGAATTCAGGGCACCCTATTCCACCCGTAAGTGGTTTGAGCTCACCCGGGAGGGGAGGGAACCCTCGGTGCCCTGCTCACCCATCCAGCTTCCATGGCTCCCTCACAGGCTGGCCCCAAACCAGTGGCTTCAAGATGGCTAGGACTGTATTTTGAATGCTTTTAAGGAGCTGATTCATGAAGGTGTTACTTTTGCTTGCAAACCTGGGGTGTTTGGCCAGGGTTCAATTCCCCTTGAGAGATAGAAAGAAAGAAAAAGAAGGAAGGAAGGAAGGAAGGAAGGAAGGAAGGAAGGAAGGAAGGAAGGAAGAAAGGAAGGAAGGAAGGAAGGAAAGCAAACAGGAGAGTCTGAGGCCCTCCCTGCAGTGCTGTGGAAACAATGACGGGGAAGTGCCCACCTGGGAGGGGTGGGCAGAGCTTGACACAGAGGCACCTTTTGGAGCTGGGCCTTGAAGGCTGAGTGAGGAGTTCTTGAAACAAAGGCAGGAAGGACAGTCCAGGAGCAGGGAAATGTCATAAACTAAGCTGGGCAATCTGTAACTATTGTGAATCTTCATGTGGCTGAGGCACAGGGAATATCTAAGACTGAGATAACTGGTGAGCAGTTATAAGATAACCAATATTTTGAATAACATGCTAAAGAGCTTGAATTCTAACCTGTGGGTGATAGGGGGCCATCAAGCTTCTATATCTGAATGGTTAGAGGCAATAAATGTAGTTTGTATTTTTCTATGTATGATATAGAAGAATTATAATAGCTTGTAGCAGTCAGAATAAACTGGGTTATGCTGCAGTGACAAATAATCCCCAAGTCTCAGCAGTATGAAACAGTACTTATTTTTTGGCAAGGAGATCTGCCTCAGATTTCTGTTATCTGTGGTTTAGAACCTCCATGCACGGAGTGGTCAGCTTCTGGGGCATGGCTGGTCCACACTGAGACAGAATGAGGAAAATAGCAGATTCCAGCCTAATGCTTCTGGGCACAATATGACATTTAGGTCAGGCATGTGCCACATCTATCCTAAGTGGACAAGGACACGCAGTTGCACTGCGGGCCCTGGAGGAGAGCAAGCCCCACAAGTATGAAAGAGCAATAGTGAGCACTGTGCAGGTGCTCTCTACCTCCCTCCTGCACCGTGGAAAATGAATCATGCTCTGGGATATTTGCTGTCACGCTGATTGCAATGGCTCAAAGCTGGAAGCAAGTGGCAGGCCTTCCTGGGGAGGGGGTGTCACTTGGAGGTTGCTCTGGTGCACCCTGAAGTATCATACAGCTTCAGATTTTCTTATCTGTTAAAATGGGAAAAAGTCCCAAATATACTGTTAAACAAAAAGTCACTCCAAGATGCAGAACATTGTGCTTGCTATTTGTGCTGGGCAATCTGTAACTATTATAAGTTACAGATTATTAAAGGGGTCTAATTCAGAGCCCCTTGCCCCCTGCTGCTTTAGTGGTTTTGTTAGGACCCAGTCCACGCAGCGGGAGGTCAGCGAGGGTCCAGCCGAGGGAGCTTCATCTGTATCACAGCCACGCTGCATCCCTGCCTGAGCTCCGCCTTCTGTCAGATCAGCGCAGCGTTAGGTTCTCCCAGGTGCGTGAGCCCCACTGTGAACTGCGCATGCGAGGGTTCTCGCGTACGTGCTCCTTATGGGACTCTCATGTTATCTAATAGAAATGAAGTTCACAATGTAGTAATAATAGAAATTAAGCGCAAAATGTAATAATAATAATAATAATTATAATAGAAATAAAGTGCACCATAAATGTAATGTGCTTAACTCATCCTGAAACCACCCCCCCCACATGTCTCTATGGAAAAACTGTCTTCCATGATACCAAGTCTTACCATTTCACAATATCTATTGTACATTTTAGACTTTATTTATTCTTTCGGTCTCTCACACCAAGGAGACAATATGATGTCTACATGCATGAGTCTGATTTATTTCATTTATAAGTATGGTCTCAAGTTGCATCCTTTTACCTATAAAAAATCTCCAGTTTGTCTTTCTTTATGGCTGAGTAATACTCCATTGTATAGAAAGACTACAACTTTTTTTTATCCATTCTTCAGTTGATGGACATTTCAGTTGTTTCCAAGATTTAGCTATTGCAAAGTGTGCTCCTATAAACATGGGTGCACATATGTCACTGTGATATGATACTTTTAATTCTTCTGGGAAGATACATAGAAGGGAAATAGCTGGGTAGGATGGCACCTCTAAATCTAGTTTTTTGAGGAATCCCCACACTGATTTCCACAGTGGTTTCACCAGTCTACACTCCCACCAACAATGGAGAAGCCTTCCTTTTTCCCCATAGCTCCTCCAGCATTTGTTATTGGTTGATGTCTTGATGACAGCCATTCTTTCCGGGGTGAGATGGAATCTCAGTGTTGTTTTGATTTGCACCTCTCAAATGACCAGTGATGTTGAACATTTTTCCATATATTTATTTCATATATTTATTTGCCATTTATTTCTCTTCTGAGAAGTGTGTATTCATCTCAGATGCCCATTTTTGGATTGGGTTTTTGAATTTAGGGGGTCTGATTTTTTAAATTCTTTATATGTTCTAGATGTAAGTCCTTTGAGGAATAATTGGTAAAAGCTTTTTCCACCCTGTGGGTTGTCTTTTCACTTTGTCTGTGACTTCTTTTGCTGTGCCAAAGCTTTTCAATAAGATGAGATTCCAGTTGTTCATTCTTTGAAGTATTTTCCATTACTCTGGGGTTTGTTCGTGAACTCTCTACCTACACCTATGTCTTCAAGATTTTGACATGTTTTCCCTTTCAATATATTTAGTGTTTCTGTTTTAATATTTACAACTTTGATCCCTTTTGACTTTAATTTAGTGCATGGTGATAGGCATGGGTCTAGTTTTAGTCTTCAGCATGTGGAAAGCCAGTTTTTCCAGCACCATTTATTAAAGAGGTTGTCTTTCTTCCAGTGAACATGTTTGGCCCCTTTGTCAAAGATAAGGTGGCTCAGTGTATTTGTAGTTGTACCTGCATCTTCTAATCTGTTCCATCGGTCCTCGGGTCTGGGTTTTTTTTTGTTTTTTTTTTTTTTGCCAGTACCATGTTGATTTTATCACAGTAGCTTTGTAGTATAATTTCAAGTCAGGTCATCCTGGACATCTTAGTACCTTAAGTGAGACCCAGAGAAAAGGGTTGGTGATGTAGCTCAGTGTGAAGGTCCTGGGTTCATTTTCAATGCTGAGCAAAAGGAAGAGAGAGAGAAGAGGAAGAAGGAGAAGGGGAAAGGGAAAGCAAAAGGGAAGAGAGGTAGGAAGAAGAAGGGGGCGGAGAGGAAGGAAGCGAAGAGGGGTAGAAGAGGGAGGGACAGAGAGGAGGGAAAGAAGGAAGGCAAAAGAAAGAGGAAACTAAACTCATGCATCTGTGTGTCTGTGTGTACATGTGGATTTTTGTGCAAGTTCTGTAGAGTAATGCAAGGAACCCTTCATTAATTAACTTCACTTCTGGAGATAGGGACTCGGGCAAGGGCTCTGCTATTCTGTTTCATTTTGTATCCTGAGAGCCTAACACAAAGTAGGTGCTTAGCTTTGCCCAGCATGTAGTGATTAATATTTCAGAGACAGAGAGAGACTTGACCTTTTAATTTTCTGACCTTCTGTTATAATTTGCTTTAATTGTATGTGAATATAAAACACAGAATTTTATTTTTAAAAACAGATGTGATCAATCCGTTTTCCAATCTTCCACACCCACTGATGGTCCAACCAAACAAAACCACAGCTCCTCCCCTCAAGTAAAGTCCAAAACCAACAGCACCAACACACAGAACCAGTAGCTGGTTTGGTGGGTGAACTGCTGGAAATAAACCTGGTGTTGGACAAGTGACCTCGTCACCCTTCTGACGCTCAGTGGAGGTGACCACAGAGAAATGCACGTGGGTTTGGGGCACTCTGCCAAGCGTACCTCTCTTGGTGTGGGTGATTCTGGTCTATGAATGATCCAAGGTGACTGTTTTTATAAGAAATAGCTTGTACATTTTAAATCATTAAAAAGAATAAAAAAAGAATAATATTCTGTGACATGTGAAAATTATATCAAATTTAAATTTCAGCAGCACTACTTAATTTTTAAAAACTTTTACCATGCTAGAGATGGAAGCCCAGGCTCTGCACTTGCCAGGCAAGCGCTGTACGTCGGAGCTGCTCCCAGTCAGCCACAAATAAAGCCTCAATGGAGCACAGCCCGTCCTTTCTTCCACACTTTATCCAGGACTACTTTAGTCATGTCCCAGGGGCGGGAGCAGCTGCTAGAGCAGGGACCACCTGGCTGGCAGAGTGTTAGGCACTTGGATGCTCAGTGTGAGTCATTGTTATGAACGCAATTCATGGGCAAAGAAACAGAGGCTTCCAGCAGGTAAACTGAGTCAGGTTGCACCACTGCAAGGGTGGTGGTGGTGTTCATTGGTCAAAATTACTCTGACTCCTGTTTTATGGATGAGGGCAACTTGTCCAGAGTTGTCCAGGGAGACCGCATGGCAGCGCGGGCATGAGAATCACAGCTTTAGGACATAGGTGGCTTTTCTTTGCTGCTGTTCCTGTCGCATGGGACTTGACCATCTCCACAGGGTTGGTGCAAACTAGAAACAGAGGCAGGGCTGTGAATGCATTCTGGGTAGAGGTCCTGGGCTGGGCTCTGCTTCCGGGAAGAAGTGGAAGCGGTGAATCTCGAGGCTGAGTCTGCTCTCCAGGAGCTCCCTGGCACCACAGTTCCTGTGTTCCCACACTACTGATCATCACCTGGTCACTTGTGTCCTGGGTAACACTCTCCATGTACAGATTCCCAAAGGACACCTCCCCCAGCCAGCCCAAGTCCAGGAAGACTGCATACTATTTTGCCCTTAAAGTTTTAGGAGCCATGTGTGGTGGTGCATACCTCTAATACTAGCACTCTGGGAGGCTGAGGCAGGAAGATTAAAAGTTTAAAGCTAGCCTGTGCAACTGAGCAACTTAGTGAGACCCTGTCTCAAACAAAAAAGGCTGGGGATAGAGCTCAGTGCAGAGGTTCGGGTTCTGTTGAGAGAGAGACAGATAGAGATAGAGAAACAGAAACAGAAACAGAAAGAAAAGAAGGAAGAAAGGAAGGAAGAAAGGAAGGAAGGAAGGAAGGAAGGAAGAGAGAGAGAGAGAGAAAGAAAGAAAGAAAGAAAGAAAGAAAGAAAGAAAGAAAGAAAGAAAGAAAGAAAGGAAGGAAGGAAGGAAGGAAGGAAGGAGGGAAGGAAGGAAGAAAGGAAGAAAGAAAAAGAAAGAGAAAGAAAAAGAAAGAAAAAGAAAACTTTAAAAAAAGTTTCCTGCTGCGATTCAGCTGAGATGTCCTGGGCTGCTGGGTTCAGGGCTCCTCACACCGGAGCTGGTGCCACCGGGGACTGGCAGAGGCCGAAGCAGGACCGGACCATGATGTGCTGGTGAGGTGAGTCTAAGCTGCAGCCCTGGTGGTGGTGCTTCTGCAGCAGCTGTCTTCACAGCGTGCACACTGCAGGGAGGAAAGCACAGTGGATGAGCCTGGGGTCAGGCAGACCCTGTCTGAGGGTAGATTCCACACACGAGCCATCAACCTTCAATTCTTCACCCCTCAGTTTTGCAGCCTGTAAAATGGGGACAGAGCACCACCTTTCACTGTTGGTGTGAGGTTTCTACACAATGATGTATACAAATGTAGAGGCCAGCCATTTTTGCTTTTTTAAGAAAGAGAAAACAGAATGGAGAGCTCAGGTATAAAGCGGACGAACTAAGCCAGGCTAGACAGTTTTGGCTGTGGCCCGGAGGGGGCAAGTGGCTCACCCAAGGTCACACAAAAAGTAAGGGGAAAGGTGGGGTCTAAAACCCAGGACTGTCCGAGAGGCCTTTCTATGAGGTCTTCCTCAAAGCCTCAGTATTTTCGGGGAGGTGCATTCATGCGAGCGGAGTGGGTCCACACCAGCGCCTGTTTTGGGCTGGGTGTCAGCACTCCTGTCTCGTGGGTGGTGGGGATGTCACTGTTGCCCGCTTGCCAGGTAGGGTCTGGTGGGATGCCTGCCCTCTCCATCTCCCACAGGCCTCTGCTGGATTCCTGCCTCGGTCCCTTTCTGTCTTGTGCTCAGCACACACTAGGTGCTCTGCAAATATCTGTGGGCTGAACGTCCCTCACCAAGGCCTCCTTGGTGCCAGAGTCCTGGGCAGAGGCTGAGGCCCAGGGACATGAGCGTGGTGTTGGGCCTCACAGCTGGCCTGAGGGCTGGGTGACCATAAAGAAAATTCCAACAAGATCTGCAGGTGGTACCTGGTGGCCCAGTAACTCTCCTTCCCAGGGAAGAGCTTTCCCACACAGCAAGAAGAGCTCAGAGCAGGCGCTTTCTGACACAAAGCACAGAAAACAGAATATAATTCTCCCTCTTAGGTTTGTTTGGGGAAGGAACATTATAAAATGAATAATTTGCTTTGGGAAATCTAAGTCTCCAAGTCCCCTGGCTCTGGCCCGGCATTGATATGTTAATAGGAGGATCCCCAGGAACCACCTCCCTTCTCTTTGCTGCAGAGCTGGCGGAGTCTCCTTTGTGTTTCTCTCTCAGCAGAGAGGCACGTACATGTGGGGCCTCAGCAGGAGTTTTGAGGGCCTGTCTGTGTGTGACATGCTGGTAGGGGACCAGGGAAGAGGAGGGAAACAGTTACTAGTCAGAGGTAGAAATGGACTTTAGAGAAAGAAACAGCATTTGTGGCATGCAGGAGGTATTTCAAGTGTTGTGTACCTTCTTGCCTCCCACCAACCCATTCCACATCTACACACTCTCCTACTCAAGCAGCTGTCCATACCCCTACCCATCCATCCTTCCTTCCCTCCCTCCATCAACCCATCTGTCCATCCATTCATCCATCCATCCATCCACCTATTCACCCATCTGCCCATTCACTCATTCATAATTCATTCATCCATCCATCCACCTATCCATCTATCCCCCATCCATCCATTCATCCACCCCCCATCTGCCCAGCCATTCATCCCCCACCCATCCATCCTTACACCCATCCATTCATCCATGCATCCTACCACACATCTCCCCCTCTCTCTTCCCTTCTCTCCCCCAGCCATGTCTGCTCTAGCCATCCATCCTGCACACATCAGTGGTTTGCAAGGTGACACTGGCCTCCCTTCCATTGTGCAGGTAAGGCAGCCATCACTGGGAGGTAGAAGAACAAGGAACTTGGGTGCTGTAGTTAGATGGAACCAAGTCCAAATGCTGGCCCTGTTCTTGGCTACTCCTGACCTCAGGCAACTGGTGAATGCCTCTGAGCTCCCTTTCCTTTCTGTGTGCTTGAGCCAAGGACTGTGACTCCTATCTGCTATGAGCAGAATTGAGATGCCACTTTGCCTTAGTTACTTACTGTGTTGGTTTGGGGCTTATTTTGCAAGGGAGAACAATAATAATACAGGACACATATTCTGTAAGAGTATTTATAATAGCCACCCAAAGAATGATATACAAGAGAGTGCGGGAAATCTGCCCACACGCTAAGACCAAGGAATCCAACTGAGGGCCTGGATCCTGTGTTATCATCCTGCACGAGTCCACTTGAAGACCTAGAGCTCATAACAGTGCCTCCCAGGAGTCCACCTGGAGGCCCAGAGCCCATAACAATATCTCATGCAGACCTATTTCACGGATCTTCACTGGGAAGGCCCAAAGGTCAGTGGCAGAATCTAGAAAGTCTGCTAGCGGGGTGAAGGATCTGTGTCAGCAGGCTGAGGGACCTGCCCTGAAGCCAAGAAACAACACACAAAGAACCAGAGCTCCCCCGAAGGGCACCACAGCCATCCTCAGCAACAGTGAGGTCCTGAGCTCCACCTATGATCAAGATGGCCGAGTTCCCATCAGGAAAGCCAATGCAGCAAGCTTCTCCAGGAGAGCAGCAGTGCACCATCTTCCCCTCTGAAACCAGGAGGTGATGCTCAAAGTGAGGTCCAGAGCTCCACCGAAGTGAATCAAAGCCATTCTCAGTGCCAACAAGGTCCCAAGCTCCTCAGAGGACAAAAACAGCCAACTTCATCAGAAAAGCCAGCATGACGAGCTCCTCCAACAGAACCAATGGATCCTCACAGCCTCTACCAGCTCCCAACTGCCTTTTCCACTCCCAATAGCCTTTCAGCTCCTTATAGCTTCCACCAGTTCCCAACAGCCTCTCTCGTCCTTCTCCAGTTCTGCCGCTTATGCTGTTGGCAACAGTCCCGGGAGGGGCCTCTCACACTTAGTACCACACTTGCTCGATTCAGCTGGGGGTTGTAAGCTGACCACCAGTTGTGAATCCACTACACTTACTTTGCTGCTGGGGCAAAGTACCTGATGTATACAATTTAAGGGAGAGGGTCACAATTTCAGAAGTTTCAGTCCACATCCTGCTGGCCTAAATACAGAAACAGCGTGGTGGGAGAGCCTGGGCAGGGGAGAGCTGCCCACGCCTGGTGGCCAGGCAGCAGGGAGAGACTGAGCAAGGAGTGGGGAAGGCACACTCTGCCAAGCTGTGCCTCCAGTGACCACCTCTTCCCACCTGACCCTGCCTCCCAACACACGACACAGCAGCCCCACAATCAGTCCGTGTGTCCCCCAAGTCTGTGGTTCAGCACTGTGTCCTGTCCCCTCTACAGATTCACAATCACAGGGACCACAGACTCTCAGATAAATTCAGGGAAGAACGTTAGTAGGCGAGGGGCAGTGGGCCTGGACAGGGGCAGCACCGGAGAGCTGAGAATAAACCACGTGATGGGCTGAGCCACCTCATCTAGGAGAGTAGGGAAGAGAAGTCAGGGCCAGGGAACAGCCAGCCCAAAGACCAGTGAGGGCCTGGCCTGCTGGGGGAAGGGGCCAGGGATAAGGGCCCCTGCTGGGTCCCCACTGGAGCATCTTGCCACAGCTTCTGTCCGGTCACGTTCAGCCCCGTAATTAATAACCAGCGGCATCTTCTGTGCTATCTGATGAGCCAAAGCCTGCCGACTCATTCTTGTAATTCTCCCTCATTTTAACGATCTGCATTTCAAAATTATGTCCCCTCATCCCCAGGCCTCTGGGTACTAGGTATATTTCTCCAAATCCCAATAAATAAATACAGTAAATCCATGTGCTTTCAGAGATTTTTATGGGCCAGTCTGCCAGGGAAATGGGCTGGTTGCCTCCGAGGGCCGAACTGACTAGCTGGGGAGGTAATTAGCAGCTGAGTTATGGGGGCCACTTGAAGTCTAATTATGGAGGGATCCGAGGCACCCACCTCATTTGGGCCCAGATTTACATGGTGCTGGGCAGGCTCCTTGGGTTGGCGTCTCCCTGGGGACACAGATGGGAAGGGAAGGAAGGTGGGTCTCATAGAAGGCCTGTGGGTGAGTGGCCCAGAGACATCTAGCTTGGGTGTGGCAGGATGGGTGGGGGCAGGGCGGGCACTGCCACGCCTCTTGCCACCTCATTTCCTGTTCTGTAGTAGTTTCCTGCCCTTCGTCTTCTTCTTGCTTTTCTGGTCCGAGGCTGTCTCATCACAGAAGCTCCTCAACACGTGATGGGTCATACCCCCGTAAACCTGCCCTAACCTGGAAATCACAACTATGGAACATAACTATAGCGCATGGAACTTACCCAGGACCACAGCCCACAGCTCAGCAGATTGCAGAGACTCGGCTGTTATCCTCAGGATCCAGGGCCAAACGGGGGCTGCTGCAGCTACCACCCTGTGTATCAGGACAGGGGGTCCTCCTGCATCTTGATGGCCTTGGAAAAGATCTGAATTCACTGTTCCAAGCACTCTTTCTGCCCAATGCATATTGCTTTCACCACATTGAAAGGCAAAAATTCTAAATCAGACCATTGCAATAGGGACCATCTATTTATTTGTTGTTCACAAGTCTCTCTCCCTTCCTAGCCTCATCCATCCATTCATCCATCCATCCATCCATCCATCCATCCATCCACCCATCCATCCACCCATCCACCCACCTGCTCATTCAATAAAGAGACTCAGGACACCCATGATGCATCAGGAGCTGGTACAGAGGATCAGAAGACAAGAGAGGCTCTCATTAAACTGGGGCTTGACAGACAGTGCACAATTTGCTTATTGCAAGAGCTAGAGTGTGTTGTCTCCATGGCACAAGACCTTGCCCTGCTCACTACTTAAGGCTGTTTGGTACAGACTCTGTATACATGACACACTTCTGTCCACACCCAGGCTGAGAGCTTTCCATGCACCATGTAGCTACTAGATGCCCAAGGCATTAGCTGTCCCATGCAGGACACTGTCCCCTGTGGTCTGGACAGCTGTGGTAGCCTCCTCCCCAGTCTCTCCCCTTCCTTCCCCCGCTCCTTGAATCTACTCCCTGCAGAGCAGCCCAGGGCAAGCTGGTGCAAAGGAAAAGAGACTATAGCACCTCTCTGCCCCAACCCTCCGGTGGCCCCCAAGTCATCTCCAAAGTCCTGTGTGACTTGACCTCCTACCACCCACCCTCGCCAGCCTGCTCAGCCACTGGGATCCCCTTGCAGCTCTTCCTATGATCTGGACTGAATGTTACCCCAGGGCCTTTGCACGTAGTGAGATTCTACCAGGACAGCCATGCTCCCAGCCAAGCGCCGGCCTCCATCCTTCTCTCTCATATCTCTGCTCAACTCTGTCCCTTCCAGGATGTATGTTCCATCTTAGTCCTTATCCCTATCTTTCATGGTCCATATTTATTTGTTCCTTCATCATTGTCTGTGGCCTCCCCTCCCGCCACTAGCATTTCCACATCACGAGGGTAGATGTTTTATGTCTTCATTTTGCCACTGTATTTTCTGGAACACTGACCAGAATATAGTAAGTGCTCACTAAATAATTTCTTGGGTGACTGTATGAAAACACTTCTTCATCTGCAACAGTTAGGGCTGTGTTTGGCACACAGCAAGAGCTAAATAGTTGTTCGACTAAACATGGGCACCTGAGAAAACCACATGCAACAAAGGGGTGAATACTATCATGCAGAATGGCCACATGGGGGTGGGGCAGGGTGCCTGTAGAATCCCAGAGAGGGGCCACGGCCAGCAGCACATTCCTTGAGGTAAGAACACCTGGGCTGTGTGATGGAAAGTGACAGGAGTTTGGTGGGTGGTCCATGGGGGAAAAGATCCAGTGGGAGAAGCATTGAGCTCCTGAGGAAGACTTCACAGTGCGCGTTGATGAGACAGTGAGAAGGAGCAGGCAGGGCTGAGACGGGGATCCCACTCAAGGCCACAGGACTTAGACGTCTGAGCAGGAATCAGGGTTGAACTTGGAGGGCCCTGGGGAGACTCAAGGCCAGCGCGCTTGGAAGAGGGACACCGTCACAGCAGGATTGCAGAGCATTCTACACCTTTGCAGATGCTATGGGTAAGATGGCCCGAGCGTCCAGGGTGCAGACAGGAGCGCCTGTGTAGGCCGTGACACTGGGAGCCATGGTGGGGCACCAATGGGACCCCTGCACAGCTTTGGAGATGGCATTTGGAGAGATGAATGCATCCCGATTCCCCGACCTGTGCGACATGGGGATTGCCTGGCTGCCACAGTGGAGGCCACCTGGCTCCAAACCCAATTAGTTTTTTAGAAAACAGTAATTGCGCTTCTCCCTCCTTTCCTTTCTCTTAAAATTTTTTATTATATATGTTTTTTGACAGCACAAGACTCTCAGATACTTGATGTGCTGTATATTAAGCAGAGTGGCAGCTGGGATATTGCCAAGCGAAACAAAATAGAAAATTTACAGCAGTAAATTCTTCTCTCTTCAGGGTGGTTAATTATCTTAATTACTTTTATTATCTTTTATCTTTTAAGATCCTAAATTGCTTATTTCTGCCTCTCCTGCCAAAGGCGACCACATATCTTTTATTGGTGCTTGCTGGGTACGGAGTGTGTCTTCCTGGTGAAATTTAAAGGAACTTTGATTTACACCCAACTTGTGGTTGTAATTGTACTAACTAGGGAAAACAAAGTTATGTGAAATAGCAACTGGCTGAGAACACACACAAGAACACACACACACACACACAAACACATGCACGCACGCACACGCACACGCACACACACATGCACACACTCCAGATCTGACAAATACTTTTCTTTTCTCTTTTCTGCCCCCTCCTCTCCTCTCTGTATCCTTGGTGTGATGGCGGGGAGACCATTTCTCTCTAGCAAATATGAACTCAGGAGAGAAGAATTACAGGCCTGGCAGACTGTCACACTTTCCTTGGGAAATAAAGAAAGGTGATTTGGGATGAAATAAATCCATTTACCATTAGCGTTTTTAAGGAAAGAGGAAGAAATCACCAGGCCTGAAGACCTGAGGGTATTTCAGGCCAGGGAGCGTGAGGGCAGCAATCAGTCCAGGTAACAGTGTTAGCAGTCTGAGCCATGGGGTACCAGGGGCTGCCTAGTTCATTAGGGGAGGAGCTTGGCTTTGGGATAGAAGGCTCCTGGGCTGGTGGAGGTTTGGAAGGAGGCCACATTCCTACTGCCAGAGCTTCTCAGGACAGAGTTTAGAGTGAGTGCAGCAGTTCACAAAGGGAACCGTCCCCAGAACAGCCCGCAGGGGCTCACCCAGAGGCGTTGGGACTGGAAGCTATAGCGCAAAGTGCGAGTAGACCTGGATTCAAATCCTGACTCTGGCAGGCTTGAGTTGTGTGACTTGGGCACATGCCCTGGCCTCTGGGCCTCCTTTTTCTCATCTCCACAGTGGGGGTGAAAACAGCGTCACTGCCCTCCTGGGGCTGTGGCCATGGCAGTGTGGGATACCATGAGCTCCGTCCTCCTGCCCTGTGGTAGAAAACTGAAGCCCAGGGAGAGCAAGCTGCCTGCCAGGGTCACACAGGGTCATGCAAGGAGGTGGTGATTTTATCCCGTAGCCCTTCAGATCCTGCTCAAGATGACCTGGGTGAAAGAGATGCTGGAGATGGGGTGGGGGGTATGGGCTGGAGAGCAAGCCCCAGGCTCACTGAAGGTCAGGGAAAATGCTGACTGTGTTCAGAGAGAGGAATGGCAAGTTTAAAGGACTGGGAGGGCCTCTCAGTCTCCCCAGGCCACAGGGCAGCAGGGCAGCTCTGGTCGGACACATGTCCCCCAGAGGCACTTGTGTTAGAGGCTTGGTCCCTACCTTGTGGTGTTGCTGGGAAACAGACGAAGCTTTAGGAGGTGAAGCCCAGACTGCTACTGGGGAGGACTTGCCGGCCTCTCTTGCTGTCTAGGGTGCTGGCATGGACAGTCCCTCTTGCTCCTGGTAGGCGGTCCCCTGGGCCCTGTGTCCTTTTCTCCCCGCACAGCACAGGTTCTCCCGGCTTCGTTTGCATTCCTCCTCCAGCTGTCTCTTCCTCATCAGCCGCAGGTCTCCTTCCGTCTGTCCCCATCTCCTCCCACTCCTCTTGTCTTCTCCTGGGGACCCTGCCCCCTCCACCCTCCAAGGAGTCTCCAGGGAGCCGGGCAGCTGCCCAGTGGGGAGAGGAAGACGAGGCAGCAGGAAGGAGGGGGCCAGGCCGGGCTACAGGGGAGGAGGCCCCATAGAGGGGCTGTGTGCTGCAGACTGAGATCCTTAAAGGGCCCCCGAGGTTCTGTGATGCATCTGCTTTCTAGGCAGTGAGCCCTGGTGACATCCATGTGAGCATGAGTGTGTGAATGTGTGTGTGAGTGTGTGTGCACTCACAGTTGCTCAGCACCAGGGCCTGCAGAGGCTTTTCCCAGGTGACAGGCACCTGACCTCCTTTGCCAGAGGCTGCCCTGGCCGATTAACCTCTGAGACTCTTGCTGTTGGGGGCCATGAGTGGGAGACTCCAGGGGACAAGAAAGCAGGGCTTGGGTGGAGGAGCTGGGACCCCACTGCTCCTGGGAGCTGGCTGAGGTCACTGCTCACCTATGGGATTATTAAGTATGAAGCACGTAGCTTTGGGGCAGAATAACTGAATTTTAAATTTCATCTGATTTTAACGATTTAAGTTTAAGAATGGGTATTCTTTTCAGCTATTGGGAAACCCTGGTATATATTTGGAATATGTTGACTGCAGAAATCTACATTTTCAACCACAGTATTTCCATCAGGGAGATTTCAGTTGCTGGAACAAAATACCTGACAGCAATGTTTTAAAGGAGCGAAGGTTTATTTTGACTCATATTTTCAAAGGCTTCCATCTGTGTTCAGCAGGTTCCAAGGCAGGGACATCGTGCTGAAAGGGTGCATTGCAGCAAAACCATTCAACATATGGCAGCTGGGAAGCTGCAGAGAGGAAGGGGCCAGTGATGAGATATAGTCCCCAAGGGTACATCTGCAGGACCCGCTGAGACACAACTGAGGTGGGCTTCACTGACCTCTTAGACACCTCTCAAGCCAATGGGTCACAGTCAAGATCAACTGTCACAGCACCTGAGTGGAGATGCCCTCTGCCTGTACAATCTGCAGCCAACATCGAAAGCACAGCACCAAGAAAGAGCATAGACTCTTGGATTCAAACATTTTTGAGTACGGGTTGCATAGAACCATTGAAACAAAATATTGTACTAAAATTAACTTTGGGCTGGGGACATAGCTCAGTGGCACAACACTTGCCTGGTGAGCACAAGGTCTTGAGTTCGATTCCTGGTACCCCCCCCAAAATTAAATAAATAAATAAAATTAATTTCATAGTTTCTTTTTGGTTTCTAAAAATGTGGTTTCTAGAAAATTAAAAGGGGCCTCCATGGTCCACATTATACTCCTCTTGCATAGGGCTGCTCTAGAACTGGAAGATAGTCGCCGTCACCAAGAAATTACTTGAGCAGCCCCAGGGGAGCTCCAGCCAGAGCTACTTGGCCCGTGGTTGTTTTGAGCCCCTCTCCGTCCTCCTACTGTAGACCAAAGAAAACCTTCCTCTCCGCTGAAATGAACAGTGGTTATGACAGAGAGGTTAATGAAAGCGCTGCTCAGTAATACTGGCTTCAGGCCCCCTCCCTTCCTAGAACCCACCATCTAGGGGTGCCCTCCTGAGGGCTCAGGCAGTGAACGGGGACCACTACTTGGGTTGGGAGTCACTTTTAGACTCTGGGCTCTTGAGTCCTTCTTGCTTCAAGTTTTCCCTCGGAGAGCTGATGGAGTCGGAGACCCGATAGAGCAAGCCTTGCTCCTGCTTCCCCGGGCTGGGGACGACTGTAGCATCCAGAGGCAGCAGAGAGGAACACAGCCACTGAGCAGGCCACGCGCTACTGAGCAGCCTTGTGCTGCTCTGTGGCTCATCTCATCTCATCGCCCCACGGGTTTCAACAGGCACAGAAGAAGAGCCTGCGGTCGGAGGCGTGGGAAGTCTTCCCCAGAGCGTGCGTACACCCTGACTTATACAGACTCAGTCTTGTGGCCTCTACCCTGGGCTGGGGACAGGGGCTGACCTGCTTGCCCATCCTTTGTGACTTTATTCCTTCTAGCCCCTGGCCCAGCTTCCCTTCGGAGTGCTCTTGGGATCTGCCATCCCCACTCCTACTGGAAGCCCTCAAAGAGCAGCAGGTACTTGTAGCCCGTACCACCCCTGGGAGTTTGAGCCTCATGTGTTTACTTCCCCCTGTGGGAAGCAGCGATGCACCCTCATGTCCCCTGAAAGGCCTTGGAGTGGCTCCTGGAGATGGGCAGGTGTGGGAAAGGGGAAGTCACCTGTTTCCTCCCCAGGAGCCTGGCCTCTCTAGAGGTGGCCTGATGCCCCTGCAGGGACCCATTGCCCCTGAGCACACACCTTCTCTGTGTGAGGCTGTGAGTGAGAGATCTCAAGTGCCAGGTCTCACTTTGCTCCCTTGTAAGTGGCGAACAAGGGCATGGATCCTGCACAGCCTGAGGGTTCCTTTGAAGGATTGTGCAGGGGTGCCTGTAGGACAGGGGTCCTCAATTCTGGAGACCATGCCCAGCAACAGGGCTGCACAGCGGGAAGTGAACAGCAGGCAGGCAAGTAAGTGAGTGAGTGAAACTTCATCTTTGTTGATCACAACTCCCATCTCTGGCACCACCACCAGAGCTCTGCTTCTGGTCAGATCAGTGGGGCATTAAACTCTCATAGGAGTGCGAGCCCTGCTGTGAACTGTGTGTGTGAGGGACGTAGGTTGTGCTCCTTTGAATCATCCCCAGACCAGCATTCCTACCATGCAATTGGTCCTGGGTACCAAAAAGCCTGTGGCCCACTGCTGTAGGTCATCAGCCAGATGCTTACTTGGCTCTGATACATTTTGCCCTCCTCTTTCTGTTTCTTTCCTCTCTCACTTGGCTGCACCCTTGGGCCTTTTACAAACCAAACATATTCCTGTCCCCGGGCCTTTGCCATGGCTCTTCTCCTCTCCCAAAAGCTCTTTCTCCAGACAGTTGCATAATCATCTCCTTCTCCATCAAGTTGTAGTTCAAATACCACCTTTCCAACGATGCCCCCCAGACCACCTTTCCAACAGTCACAATCCCTTTCCCTGGATTTTTCCCACTCTTTCTATTTTTTTCCCTATAGCATTTACCACCTTGCATCAAATTTGTAGAAATATTTTTTTAAAAATTCATTTTCAAGATTTAAAAAATTTTAGTCTGATTCTGTAAGGACAGGGATTTTTATCTGTCCGGTGCTCTGCGATATCCTCACACCCTGAAACTCTCTAGCAAACAACAGGTTCTCAATAGATGTACGTGGAATCAACACATCATCTTTCCTCTCATTCTCCCGAGTGTTAGCAGATTGGCAATTATTATTAATGCACAAAAAGGACAATGACAACACAGCCGTGGGGGAATCTCCAAGGTCAAACACACTTAATAGACTGGTTTCTTTCAGGAGTGTTATGTTGGGCTGAGTGCATTCAATCTCAATTCAGGAAAACACCTGGGAAGAGCTGGCTTAGATCCTCTTCCCATTGCCTGGGTCAGAAAACTGAAGGGCCTTGGCCTCTGAATGTTGAGTGAGGTCTCTGAGTTCCGGAGTGGAACCACCAGGGACCCATACTCACTCTGTTTGCTGTGCCAGCCCCCACTCTAAAGGGGCTCCCTAAAGATACCATGTTGGTGAGCAAGGGCTACAGGGCAGAAGGGAGCACTCCCAGAGCATGAGGGGACACCTGAATACATCAGGAGGGAGACACTGGGTCAAGGGTAGCTCACCATTACGAAACTGTAACTAGTAAAGATTTCTATGTTTTGGGTACCCACCCCTGAATGGGTTTCAGTTATCCAGTGGTTTTATCCAATGGAGACTTCTGCAGTGGTTGGATACATGTCCCCCAGAGGTGCTTGTGTTAGAGGTTTGGTCCTCACCTTGTGGTGTTGCTGGGAAACAGAAGAAGCTTTAGGAGGTGAAGCCCAGGCTTGGGTCACTAGGGGTGTGCCCTCCAAGGGGACTGTGGGACTCTGGGCTCTCGGTGTCTCATTTTCAAGTGCTGGTCATGAGGTCAGCTTTGCTCCATCGCACACTCCCCACCATGACGTTTCTGCTTCGCCACAGGCCCAAGAGCAATGGACCAATCGACCATGAACAGAAACCTCCAAAACCATGAGCCCAAAGAGACCTCTCCCTGCCAGTTATGTATCTCAGGCACTTTGCTAGAGTAACCAGAGAAAGCTGACAAACACAATAAGAAATGTTTGATTTCAGTGAAAATGATCATAGCATTGCTAAACCATTTGCTTTATGCTGACTGATGCTTAGGTTGGCACTAAAGACTTGACATCTTGTTTGCTTTTTCCAAATTTGCTATGGTGCCTTATAAGCTGTGAGGGTGCCCATTATACAGATGGCAAAACTGAGGCTCAGCAAAGGAGGTGATGTGCCCAAGACAGGCTGGTGAAGAGAGGAACCAGGATCCGCCCCCACCCCAAGCTTTTCTCTCTGTGCTCCAGGCGGAGAGGGCTGATGGTGGGAAAAATCATACTGTATTACAAAGAACAGAGAAAGACTACAGGAGAAAGAAAGCCCAGGAAGCAAAACAAATGAGATGACTTAATTTTCATTTCCATCCATATAAGGAGTGGGTGTTTCATTGTTTTGCAGTTTTTAGTCTTTATCCAGTGCTTATTTTTCTTTTGTACTTGACATCATATTTGCTCTGTAATTTTGTGTCTTTTTTCCCTTTCGATTACTATTATGTTACAATTATGTTTCCATGTTGTTATTCATTTGCGTAAACACTGGAATGACTGTGTAATGACGGGAATGACTGACTGTGAGTCTTTCCCTCGGCTGAGTCATAATTCATGTTTCACTTTCCCTTGAGTGAACCTTAGGTCGCTGCCCACTTGGGGGCTCATGTTTAATGCTGCAGGGAGCAGTGTACTGTGGACGTCATGGGCTCTGGATGTCCCCAGGCTGCTCTGTAGCTGGAGCACCAGGCTGGGGACACTTGTTTGTAAAGAGGTTGGCATGTGGTGCCACATCATTGCGATGACTGGCTGCCCTTGCACAGCCCCGCCAGCACACTAGGAGGGGGCCCTTCACCCCACTTCCTGACCTGAATGACAAAACAATAATTTTTTAAAAATAGATGGAAATGGTATTTCCCTACTTTCTTTTTCTCTGATTCCCATGAAATTGAACCTAACCAGATCCACTCATACTTTTGCAGTGTCTATTTATGGGAGTCTTAAAGTTCAAATAGAATTTGAAAAAATATTCAGGAGCAAGAAATTAAGGTAGAAACTAGAAATCAGGCAATGCCTCCTGAGCTGGTCCCCTAAGCTCCCAGGACAGATCTCCTTCCCAGCTGCAGACACCAGGAAGGGGGCTGGGGAGACTCTGCTAACCCCACAGTCAAGTAGAGAGCAAGGTCCTAAGGGATTCAGCCCCCGGGCCTCCCCGGACCCGTTTCTCCTGGTCTGGCATGTGGCTGGGAGGTGATGCCCAGCTCTGCTCTGACTAGGGCAGGGGAGCTGCTGTCTGGAAGCACCTTGCCCTCTTGCACCTCCACTTCCCAGCAGGTGCTCCAGGCCCCCACTTCATTTGCTGGGTGCCCTGGGAGCCTCCCTCTGGCCTCTACCCTCCTTCCTAGCACCTCCACCACCCTTGCTGATGCAGCACAGCGGCCAATTATGCTGCATCCTGTGGCTCCTCTACCTGGGCCTTGATGCTACCCTAGGCTGATCCAGCCTCTACCTTCCCGTTTGGCAGGTGCACTTGGGTCCTCCTGTCACTTCCCTGTCCTCCTCCCTCCCCCTCTCCCCCCAGGGACACTGTTTCCCCTCCCTCCCATACACTCAGGGTGCTTCACATATGCTGTTCCCTCTGCTTGGAGAGCTCTTCCCAGATCTGCACAAGACTCAATGTTGCCACCTCAAGAAGTGCCCCTGATCGCTCCTCAGCTTCTGCCTCCATTTCTTCCCCTCAGGGAACTGAGCTGCCTCAGAAATCTGCTTGGCTTCTCTGCCTATAGGGGCGTCTCCAGCCCAGCTGCCATGGGAGGGCCCCATGGGGGCTTTTAGTAATACTGCTGGCTGGGGCAGTAATACTGCTTGCTGCTGGAGTCCTCAGTAAGACTAATTAAGTCGGGATCTCACTGGGGTGAGCGGGGCCTGGGTAGCCTTGAAAAGCTCTCCGGGGCATCTAATGGCCCCAGCCGCTGAGATCTTGGATGTGGGTGACCTGGTTACTGATGTAGAAAACCCCCCTTGCTCACTCCCCTGTCCAAAGTAAGCCTCACGAATGGAAACCATGGTCCGGTCCTGGTGCCTAGCACTGTCCCTGGTGCATCCAAGATGCTTCATTCAGGGGGCATCTTCAGTTTCAACTGGACTTCTGCAATTCAGCCACAGAGCATCTATGCTCAGTTGAAGACCATTGCCAGTCCCAGGGACTGGGCCCAAGGACAGATGGGTCACGGGCTTGTCCCCATTTCCAGGTAAGTGATCAGAGGGCTAGACATAGGATGAGGCTTGGACTCAGGGAGAACAGTAAGTAAACATCTTGGTAGGGAGCACAGTACCCATTTGTCAGTTCCAAGACTGACAAGTAAGATTTGGCGGTGGGGGAGGAAACAGAAATGAACATGAACAGGCCTCACATCTCTCTCTCCTTTGAAGGAAAGAAAGAAAAAGATTGCGTGTCTTTACGGTAGTCAGTGTGGAGGGAGAGCAAAGAAGGAAGGCACCTCCCTCCATGCCTGTCCTGGGCTTGTCTGCATTCTTGTCGGCAGCCGGCTGCATAAACATGAGGCACGCAGCTCTTGCAGACACTTTTTAATAGAATCGCTTAAAACAATTAATTACCAGAGTTTTCATTCAAGCTGCAGTGCAAAAGATACGCTGGCAATAAAAGGCATTTATCCACGGGTTTCTCGAGGCCTGTTTGTTATTAAGATGTAAATTAAATCATCACAGATGTTCCATTTTTTAATCTAGGCCTGGGAAGATCGGGGCCGAGCGTGGCCTAACCCGGTTTATTTCATTACCCGCACATTCATTAGAAACCCATCGTCTTATTGGAGATCATTTTTCTTTGGCGACTCTCTCCCCCTCTCCCCCCCTTGCTTCTTAAACAAATTATCAGGATAATTTGTTCATTTCCTGTTTTATTTGTTCTGAGTGCTCATGAGCCCCAAGGTGGGGGCGAGGGCAGCTGGTCAGGGGACTCTGCTTGGGGTCCTCATGGAGCTGTCTCTCCTCCTGGTGGTGGAACAGATGGGGCTCCCTGTAGAGGTAGGAAGTTGGGGGGAACTCGTCTGGAAATTCTGGAAGAGAGTCTATTCCCCAGTGGGGACATACTGGGATAGGAGCACTGTAGTACTCAGCTCCAGCAGAAACTCAGTTTGTAAGCCTGTCATCCCAGCTACTCAAGAGGCTGAGGCAGGAGGATCAAAGTTTGAGTTTAGCCTTGGCAATTTTCTACATCCTATCTTAACATATAAAATAAGAAGGACTAAGGATGTGGTTTTGCACTTTATGGTTTCAATGCCTAACACTACCCCCCACAAAAGACAGAATATTTAATTTCTGAGCAGGAAGGACTCTTCCCATGATGCCGAGCAGAGCCCCATTCCCTGCCTCTTTCCCAGAGGCTGCACAGTGTGCTTATCACCATCTGAGGCTCCTGAAGCCTGTGCCTGTCTCCTTGCAGCCTTTCTGCCTCCCCCTCTAGCTGTGAGCCCCTTTAGGGGCAGGACTGTGCCGGTCTTGTTCACTCTGGGTGCTCAGAATGTGGCACAGTGCTGGGCGCACAGTCTGGGTGCTCAGTTAACAAATGCAATTCCCTGCGTGAACACCAGGGCTTTGCTTCCAGCTCCTCTGGACCTCCTGTAAGATAACCAGGCAGAGTTCTTAAGCCTTCTGTACAGAAGGGTGCCATGCTTGTGTAGAACTCACACATAGGCCCTCCTGAATACTTTGACTCATCTCTGGAGGAATTAGCACACCAAATACAATGGAAATGCTATGGAAATAGCTGCTATGCTGTATTGTGTAGGAAATAATGACAAGGGGGACAAGTTTCTATCTGTTTGGTACAGGCATGACCATTGCAGGACTGGCCATGAAGTCCCCTGAGGAGAGGCCAGGGAACAAGATCCAAGCAGCAGTGCTGGGGCTGCGAGGCTGTGGGATGGCGGAGACTACAGTGTGTACACCCACAAAGCCCCTTACTTGTGTGGATTTAAGCTCTGCATTTTTGGAACATTTTGAAAGTTTTTGAATATTTTTGGTCTGCATTTGGCTGAATCCACAGATGTGGACCCCTCGCATATACATGGCCAGCTGTAAATGAATTTAACAGTTACTTTGGAGGTGCCAAGCATGGGGCTTAGCGCACAATCTTAATTTAACCCTGAAGAGCCCAGAAGAAAGCTGCTGACACCCTTTCGTGCTTCAGCTATAGAGACAGCACGTCTCAGGGGAGTGTGGCGATTTGCCACAGGTCCCAGCTCTTGGGAGAACAGGGCTAGGATCTGAATCCAGGTCTGGCTGACTCCAAGTCCCTGTGATTTAACCCACTAACCTGTAGGTGGGCCTTTGGCTCTTGAATGAGTGATTCAACATGCATTTATTTTGTGCCAGGCACCATGCTGGGCAAGGGAAGGAGTTGGAACTGCCGGGAAGACCGCCCTAGAGGGAGTGCATCCCCTTAGCATCCTTTGGTCACCACACAAGGACCCGGCTCTGCAGAGGCAGAAGCCAAAATGCAGCGGTAGGAGCCTCTACAGGCTGAGGCTCAGGGACTCACAGAATTCAGCCACAGAATTTGCAGGGCTCAGTGCACAATGACAACGTGGGGACGCTTGTACCAGAAATGATAGAATTTCATGGCCATAGATAACAGCAACAACCCAAGCACCGGCCTCTGGAGCACCAGTAAGCTGCAGAGGCCACTGTTCAGGGAGCTGGCCCCACTGAGACTTAGGGCTTCACTCTCGTTTTTTGGCAACACATCTGCAGGGGCAGGGCCACCTCCTTCTAGGATGTCCCACTGCATCTCTGCAGCTACCTTCCTCACCCCCATCTGCATCCAAATTTTCAGCGGCATCGGTCAATCCAAGCTCTATGTAACCCTCGTAAGGGACAGGAGCTTAACCCATCTGGTCACACATGGGAGCCAGCCACTGTGCCCTGGCCCCCTCTGCTAGTAGTATCTTGTGTTTTTCCAACAGCCCAATGAAGGACCGCTCCCTGTTCCCTCTGTGTAGAAGAAACAGAGAGGTAAAGTGACTAGCTCAAGGTCACACAGCCAGGGAATTCCCATCTTGTGCTCTTCTTCAGCAATACAGGATGTTGGGCTTTTTTTTTTCTTTTAAATAAACTCTTGCAGAAGCTTAATAATCTAACAAAGCAAATGCCCAAGTGGTTGCTCCCAGGTAGGTACAGGTGCCTCAGCTTCCTTTCAATGCCCAGCATGCCCTGGGTCCAGGGAGAGTGTGGAAGCGAAAGGGTCCTGGATGGGGGGGCAGTGATGGGTTTGCAGAGGCTACTGAGGGGCAGGGACCCTGCCAGGCTGTGGAGAGACCACGGCTCAAAGCACGGGCCCAGACCCCCTCCTGCTTGGCAGCGTGCTATGTGGAGGCACAGCAGCTCCCTGCTGCGAAATGATCATTTTCTGCTTCCTGCCTGTGGATGGTCTCGTGTTTTCATCAAATTCTGAAGAGAAGGAATGGGAAAGCATCGTGGCTTTCATCCCCCCCGCGTGCTGCAGAAATTGCCTTTTTATGAAAGTCCTCATGGTTTCCTGCGTGTGATGGCTCTTGGGGTTGGGGGAGCCTTTGCACGCTCCCTGCATCCAGTCTCCAGACTTCCTTGCTGGGTTAGAGTTGGGGGAGGTGACTTGGGACCAGGCAGTGGAGACCACACCTTGTGACTTTTGCTTCCAAGAGGCTGCCACAAGGATGGGGTGACATTGCTTTTGCACCCAGAGAGGATTCAGTGACAGGCAAAGGCCTGGAGCTTGGCGAACACACAGACTGGGTCTCCTGACCTCTGTGCACAGGCTGAGTGACCTTGGCCAGCTGCTGCAACCTCTCTGAGCCTGGCTCCTCATCCATGAAATGATCTGGTGATTCCTACCGGCTGGGTGCTGTGAGGATTAAAGAAGAGGCCATTAATAAAGTCCCAGTGTGGGGCCGGGACACAGCATGGTCTCCGCACAGGACAATTTGCCACCAGCCCACCTTGTCTATCTTGAAGTCATCTGAGGACAAAAACATACAAAGCCATTTTTACATCCTCTCCTTTCTCCCTCCATTGGGTAAATGTTGAATGTATAAATAGTTTGCAAAAAGGCTTGGCGAAGTTCCCGCACAATTACACCATGGAGTTACAAAACGCAGGGCACCACTCTGAGACTGAGCGCGGCTTCTGTTCATGCATCCCTGGTGGCAGCCGGGCTCCTCTGCCCGATGCGGTCGGCTGGGCTGGCGTGCAGGAGCTTGCTCTGGGTGTGTGGCTGCCCAGCCACGGGCTTTTGTCATTATGCAGAACTAATGGAGGGAGTAATGTGTCTTTTCATTATGTTTCTTTTTCAAAGTTGAGTTGACTTCAAGAACAAAGTGTGCACACTTGCACACATTCACGTAGCACACACATATACTGAACGCTACACAGTATACACCATGTTTTATATATTTCACACACTATTGACCCTCAGTCCCCACAGGGGAGTGGTTCCAGGATGCCCTTGGATTCCCAAATCCAGGGATGCTTGAGGCCCTTACAGAAAATGGTCTAATATTTGCACATCATCTACACATCCTCCCATAAAAATTTTAATTAGTACATGTTTGCATGAGTACATGCAACGTGGGGAGTTGGTCTATGTACATAATAGTTCTTAATTCTTTGTATATTCCCTTCCCCTCCTGTCCTTCCCCCGCCTCCATCTCTCAGTCCCCTTCCCACTCAACTCTAGATGACTAGGATTCCTCATACTGTGTCAGTGCTCTGCAAGTACTTGCTGCGTATATGGTGCTGTTTAGGAAATAATGACAAATAAAAGCCTGTACCTGTTCAGTACAGATGCAATGTTTAGGGGCTGGGGATGTAGTTCAAGGGCTCAGTGCCTATCTGGTAAGTGTGAGGCCTTGAGTTCAATTCCCAGTACCAAAAGAAAAAAAAACCCAGAAAACCAAAAAAAAAAAAAAAAAAATCTGAAAAATCTTTGGAGCCAGAAGTATAGCTCAGTGGCACATGGCCTGCCTGGTAAATACAAGCCCTGAGTTCAATTCCTGATACCAAAAAAAAGAAGAAGCCATTTTTAAAAAATTCTTTCATTCTGCAGTTGGTTGGATGAATCCCCAAATGTAGAACCTGTGGAAACGGAGGCCCAACTATACATAGATACACATATTTTAAATCCTTAAAACTGTAAGACTTTACTCATAGGTCTAAAGTGGTGACTTTTCCCCCTTCTTAACTGTTAAGTATTAAGAGGACCCCAAATGGCTAAACTAGGAGTGGAAAGTAGCTAAGAACAAAACAGCAAGAAGCAATGAATTAGCAAATAATTAAAAGAATGAAATGAGTCCACATGAAGCTTTCCTTCTGCAGAACTGTCATTGCTGAAGCGATGTCATGATAAAACTTCACCATGCATTTTGCTCCTCTGAGGGCAGAGATCATAGATACATTCTTCAGTCCCTACAGAAAGCCACATTTGAAATCATTCTTTCTGAATTCAAAGTAAGGTCCACATAAATGGAATGTTCTGTAAAGGGTTTTACAGCTTATTTTTAAAAACTCATTTATTTCTGCACAGGTCCCTGGAAAGTTCCAAGCAAAATTTTACTTCCAATGCCACAATATCTTTCTTTTGTGTGTGGAGGGGATTATATTTTTCTTCATTTAAATTCCAAAGACATTTATCCTATGCTATAATTTTTTAAATTTTTCTAACGGAGTTTTTGACACCATTTCCTCCCAAAGTAATGGGTACACACGCTATTTAAAAAAAACAGAACAGACAGTACATCAAATTTCACTTTAAGTTTTAATATTCAAGTTGGTATTTATGTACAATTATGATGCACTCTGCCTCATATAACACACTAAAACAGATCTGTAATAGAGACTCTATCCCAAGTTGTCTTTCTCTGAGGAATTCTCCAAGTGGAAGCATGAACTGCCCTTGAAATAACTTCAGGCACTAGACATAGTATCAACAGTACGCCCTCTTTCAGGAGGGGGGAGCATACCGTGTTAGCTGCTTCACATAAGGGTAATGAAATAACAGAGGCAACTGACTTATGAAGAGAAAAGTTGTACTGAGCTCACAGTTTTAGAGGTCTTAGTCTAACTTTGGGTGGCCTCGTTGCTTTGTCTTCTTGGGGCCCCAGTTTTGTGCTGGATGACAGCTGCTCATATGAACTCAGAAGCAGCCACAGACTGAGAGACTGAGGTTCCCATGATTCACATTTAGGGCCCAATCCCAATGACCCAAGGCCCTCCTTCTAGACTCCCCTTCCTGAATGTCCTACTGTCTCCCTACAGAGACCCCCAGGAATAGAGCCTTTAACACATGGAGCTTTGGGGGACTTTTAGCTGAACCCTAGCAATCACCTTTCCTCGGAGAATGAGGTACCCTTTGGTGTTAGAAGGGCCCAAAGACTGGGGGTTGATGGGATGTGCGGATTGGTCTAGGCGGGGTCCTGGATTGCACTGGTGCGGCTCCAGCTAATCTGAAGATGCTCACAACTCCCAGAAAGACACAGGCTCCAGCCTGATGCTGATATCGTGTGCCAGCTGATACCCCGTGCCAGCTCCCTGCAGAGCTCAGATGGCTTGGTGTCTGTGTTTCTGGTCTACCCAGTTCCGTTCCAAAAGGCAGACAGGGTAGATGGATGGTGCCCAGGCACCTCCCTGGCTCTGTCCAGTGGGGTTAGGAGAAGAGGTGGATCTCCAAGTGCCTTGGGCCGGACACATCTCCTTCCTTTCTCACCTTTATGTTCTTTTGGTTGTTCTTGGTTTCTTTCTTTCTCAGGGTCTTCTCTTCCCTCTTTTTTTCCCCTCCTGAATTGTTTGCCTCTTCTATTTCCCCTCTCTCTTTTTTTTTTTTTTTTTTTTTTGCGGTACTGGGGATTGAACTCAGGACCCTGCGCTTGCTAGGCAAGCGCTTATTCCACTGAGCTATATCCCCAGCCCCTATTTCCCCTCTCTCATCCCTCTCTTTTCCATCCTTCTCTCTTATTTCTCAAACTTTCTTTCTTCTTTTTTCCTCTGGATATTTTGCTCACCTATCTCCTTTATTTATTCTCTCTTCTCCCCTTATCAGTGTTTCTCTGCTTCCTTTTACTTCCTTCTATGTGTCTTTTCTTTTTCTATCTACTCTCCTCTTTGTCTTGCCTGTTCCTTTCCACTTTTTGATCGCTTCCTGTCTTCTTCTCTCTCCAGCTCTCTGGCTCTGCCTCTTTCTCTGTATTTGTGTCTGTCTCTGTTCCCCCACTCTTTCCGCCTCCATCTGTGCCCTATCTGTGTCCCTCTGTCTCACACACACACACACACACACACACACACACACACTCCTTGAAACACAGCAGAGGGATCAGGGATCAGACACTCTGCTCTGTGGTGAAGGAAAAGCATCCTTAGCAACCTGATCAAAACCAGGAAAGAGCCTCCCAGTCCCTTGAGCTCTCTGATATGGACAGCCTGGGTCTGACATGGCAGAAGGCACCTTGAGGCCCCTGCTGCTTAGCTCAGAGAGGAAACACCAGACCTGTCAGTGCTGCTAACATTTTAAAAGCATAGGGGGCTGGCAGCAAAATCTACCTCTACCGTAGGCTCCCTGACATCTGTCTTCAGACAGGAAACATGTCTAGTCGGATTTTCTGGAGACCAAGACTTCTCTGCAACTGAAGAACAAAGGCTCTGGTGGGTTTGAAAGGCAGGGCAGGCCGAATGAGAGGTGAAGGGTGCAGGATTGGGATTATGCTGATGGCCTGTACCCCCCACCCCATCCCAGTCGTGCTCACACACAGGGCTGATTACATCCCCCGTGTACTAATCAGCTTTCTTCTTGCTAGGACAAAATACTCAACACCCACAACTTAATGGAGGACAGGTTTAATTAGGCTCATGTTCAGGGAATCCAGTCTCCGGTCAGCAGGCTCCAAGGCAGGGGCCTCATGATGGAAGGGCCTGGCAGGGGAAAGCTGCTTAATTCTTGGCGGTGAGAAGCAGAGCAGGGAAGCAGCACCTGAGAAGTGTGGAGGCGAGAGCAGACATAGATCCCAAGGTCACACCTCCATGACCCCTGCAGACACAGCCTGCAATGAGCTTTATTAGTCCCCTCAGCAGCTCCCAGGCCAATCAAGTTGACAAAATGAAGCTTAACCATCACCTTCCAGCCTGCATCAGTGTTCCCAGGTGTGGGGAGCACGTAGGAGTGTGATGTATTAATAGATACATCAGGCTCCCTATCGGGGCTCATGCCAAGACCCATATTCACTCATTCAAGCATTTATTCAGCGAGCACTTATTAAGCACCTATTGTAGGCAATGCACTAGGCAGATGGCAGTGAGGACCGTCAGGGACCTGACCCTCAAGGACCGAAGTTTAGCAGAAGAGACAAACTCACAAGAGGGCACCAAAGCCCTCCTCAGGCCCATCAGGACACGCTCTTACCAGGGGGCCAGCAATGCCACTCCCAGTTACACACCCAAAGGAAATGGGCACATATGTTTGCCAAACATTCACAGCAGCGGTGTCTGTCATAGGCAGCCACGAAGCACCAGGGGTAGAAAGAACCTGAACACTGTGTCATTTACAGAATGGGGTCCTACACAGCCATCTTTAAAAGGAATAATGGAAACAACAGATGCAGGAGGGGCTTTGGGAGGGACGGACCCCTCTACAGTGCTGGTGGGAGTGACCGCTGGTACAGCCACTATGGAAGTTAGTATGCAGACTTCCTTTAAAAACTAAACATAGAAATTCCGTTTGACCCAACTAGCCACCTTCGGAGTGTTTTCCCTAAAGAGTTAAAGAGATCATATTACAGCGATGTATGCGTGCCCGTGTTCATGGCAGCACAACTCATTATAATGAATCTTGGAAGTAGCTGATATGTCCATTAAGAGATGAATGGAGAAAGAAAAACGATATAAATGGTATTGACACACAATGGAGTACTACTCAGCCAGAAAGAAGGATAGATTTGTGTCATTTGTAGGAAAGTGGATGCGCCTAGAGGCCATAATGGCTCAGTGAGGTAAATCAGACACAGCAGATCAAAATATTGCATATTTTCTCTTACATGAGGAATGCAAAGTATACATAATTTAAAGAGCCAAATAAAGATAGGTGGTAGGCGATAGGGAGGTAGACCTTTGGCAGATGGGAAGGGGTTCAAGGGATGGAAGGAGAGAAGAGGGAAGAGGGGAAGGGGAAGTAAAAAGATTAAGGTGTTACATGACTAGGTACCAGTTCCCTACAATGAATGCGTTTGTTATGTTTTGTAAACATATATGAATGAAAAATAAAAATAAACAAAATGAGTACAACTTACAGACATGTAAACCTCACCAGCACGACTGATGAATAGAAAAAGAGAGCTGCACTTGAGAACATGCTGGGTGGTGCTAGTTTATAAAAACAGCAGGCAAACCTCCTGGGTAGGGTCATCTGGCAGATGAGCCCCTGTGTTTGGGGGTTTGAGTGGGAGGGAGAACAGTGGGGCTTCTAGCATACTGTATCCACAGGTTCTGGTCCTGCATGTTTAAACAACTAGGATCGAAAGTAGTTGGGAAAAATTGTGACCATTCTGCACATACACTGACTGTTTCCTCCTCACAATTTCCTCAGCAGTGAGGGTTTGCGGAGCAGGTGTGCTGCACTAGGGATCAGCAGTCATCTAGACAAGGTTTAACGTACAGGAGGGATGTGCCGGGGTCTCTGCAGATATGGGACCCCTTCGTATCATAGAAGAGATGTGAGCAACTGCAGGCATCGGCCACCTAGGGCTCTTGGACCCACAAAGGGAGGTCTACATTGTGCTTCCACACCGAGGCTCTGGCGACCTGGCTGCTCGGCTCTGTGACAGTTCTTTGAGTTGCACATTATGCTGTTCATTACGACCTGTGCCTCATTTGTACTTTCATAGGTTAGATTTTAATTTATTAACTTTAACTGTTTAACCATATTTTGCCGAAGAAAAAGATTTGGGAGGGTTTCGGGCAGCACGCTTGTGTGGACTCTGAGCCCTGACTGTTCTCCCAGGGGAGAAACGCACACTGGATTCTAGATACAACAGAATAAGAGAGCCGCAAACACAGCCCTACAAGCTTCCCTAACACAGCACGAGGGGGAAACTCTTCAGGCTCCAGAGAAAGGGCAGAGATGAAAGCCAGATCCCTATCATGGAAAGCTAACACGGAGGCGGCCTGGGTCTGGGCCTAGGGTCCTGTCGCTGCAGGGAAAAGAGGTTCTGTGAAGTGCTGGGTTCCAAAACAGTTCCACTTTGAAGTGCTGCCCAACACACAAACTCCAGTAACCCACCCTCACCCAGCCTGGGGCAGCAAGGGGGAACTTGTCAATGTAGGGCATGGAGTGGGGTAGCAGGGGGACACAAAGGGACAAGAACAACTCTGACAAAGAGCTTGAAACCTTGTCCCTGCCCATGTATGGATGTGGATGAAAATGCCCCCACTGTAGTGGGAGACATTCACATAATAACTGACAACTGAAGTTCTTTGAGCTGCGAAGCAGGAAGCCTGACAGGTCTCACCAGGTGTGTGGCGCTGGGACTCAGGGTGCACTGGATGGATGGACAGGTGGATGGAAGTGTGGGTGGGTGAGTATGTGGATGGATGAGTGGGTGGTTCAGTAGGTCTATTGATCCATTGATGGATCAATTTATAGATACAGATACAACATAGTCAAAATAAATATTATTTAACTCTTTTTCAAATCAAATATTTGTAACACCTTCTTTCTCATCATTATGTGTCATATTTTCACCTGCCTCTTATATGTTTTTAAGCATTTTATAGGTTGCCATTTTTTAAATCTTCATGAAGGTGCTCTGCGTGCACGAGCGTCATGGGGTTGATTCATCTTTCGCTGTGCCTGCTGTCTCTGGGTGGCGCACTGCCTCAGCTTCACTGTAATTTTTGTTGGGAGCTCATCTTCAGCAGAGCCCAGCTCTCCACTCATCTGTCCGTCCATCCATCCATCCATCCATCCATCTATCCATCCACCCACCCACCTATCCACCCACCCTGTCCATCTGTCCATCCATCCAACCATCCGTCCATTCACCCTCTCATTCACCCATCTACTCATCCATCCATGATAATTAAAAACTCCGTGCACAGGGGCAGCAGGGAATTATGTCAGGGAGGAGAGAATTAGTGAATAGGAAGATGACTTTTAAGACCCCTGCCCCAAATATAGCAGCACAAAATAAAGAGACGGAACATAGGGAAGCATGATTGAGACCAATGTAAAAACAGAATGAGCGAATTCCACAAAAGTGTGACAGAAGCTCAACAAAGACAGGAAAAGAGTGATTGGAAGGAGCACAAGTCAGAGAGAAAGAGGCAGAATTGAAGATGTTTGCAGACAAAGGAAAGACTCAGAACCTCCCATAGATAAATAAATTAATAAGTAACTATCCGCCTAACTACAGATCTCTATCCATATATCTTTACCTACACGTATGATGGTAAAAAATATAGAACACCAAAGACAGAGAGAAAAATCTTAAAAGCTCTAGACAGGAGAGACAAACAACCTTCAGAGGAATACTTTTTGGCATGGCTTGATGTCAGGAAGCCATAAATAATATTTTCAAGGTTCAGAGGGAAAACAACTCTTAGGTTACCATTTTGTTTTGCCTGCATAGCTACATCCTTGTGGAAAAGAGGAGACCAAGCCAGACATGGTGGTGCATACCTGTAATTCCAGAGATCTGGGAAGCTGAGGTGGGAAGACTGCAAATTTGAGGCCAGTCTAGGCAAATTAGAGAGACTCCATCTCAAAATAAAGTAAAAGGCTAGGGGTGTGTGGCACAGTGGTATAGCATTTGTCTAGGCTGTGCTAGACCCTGGGTTCAATCTTTGGTACCTTTAAAAGTAAATGGAGACTAAATACAGACTCAACAGAGATTCTCACTGACGGAATTACCAAAGCACCAGAGATACAGCAGGAGGAAATAGGGTGGAAGAGGCAGTGGTGAGCAAAGGAATTAGTCAGTACGCTCACAAATCCAAACTAGCACAGAACACGATACCTACATTTTAGGAGAATCTAAGAAGTGGAATTAAAATTGTAGTTATGAAAAATGATGCCATTGTCTAGAGAATCAAATCTGAACCACAGACTGGAAGGAAACATACGATAAAGAATTGTCATCCAGAAATGTGCAGAGCTCTTCTAACACAACAGCAAGACAGTGAACCACCAGATCAAAAAGTGTGATTTCACCAAATCAGGTATAAGGACGGCAGCTGTAGCTGGGCTGAGTAGAAAATAAACAGACTTAAAACACACTCGTTCCCAAGCAGGTTGACCGCTGGGAAATGAGCCAAGGATTCGATCTGAGAGATGGGGAAAGGGAAGAACAGGCTGACCCTTCAATGTCAGGTTCTGTAGGTTCTGTGTTTTCTGGTCTTGGCTCATCTCCTCTCATTGTAGAGCAAGTAAACATGCACATGTACACACACATGTGGCCATGTACACATGTGCACACACACACACACACACACACACACACATGCTTCAATTACAGCAGCCACCTTCTGAGTTCTCATCTCCACCAAGTGACTGCCTGTCTCAGGACCTTTGTACTTGCTGTTGCATCTTGGAGCTCTAGTTTCTCCCTTCTCTCTCCAAAACACACACACACACACACACACACACACACACACACACACACACGTATATGTCTCCAAATGGCTGAATCCTTGCTACTTTTCAGGCTCTAGAGAAGCCTTCCTGGATGACTCTTTTGCTGATCTTTGTTTCCTGCATAACGCTTATCACTGGTCAAAGTTCTGCTTGGTTATTGTTTCTTTTCTCCCCATGGACCCTTAGGCCCATGAGGTCAGGGCTGTGGTCTTATTCATCTCAGGATTCCCAGGGCCTGCAACTAACTGAGCAATTAACCGTCTTCATTTTCCTGGGACTGTCCTGGTTTTAGCCTCAAAACTCATGCCCAAAAAACCCTTCTATCCCAGGCAACCTGAAATGATCGATTTGACACTTTAGTGTATGCATTTTGAGATAACATTTCAATTAAATTTCAATTATCTAGTCTAAGAAAGTAACCTCTATCATTTAAATAAAACTTACATTTTGTAAATCCCTCCTTGCACATATGATCTTTTTTTTTTTTTCTCTCTTTTTTTTTTTTGCAGTACTGGGGATCGAACTCAGGACCCTGCGCTTGCTAGGCAAGCGCTTATTCCACTGAGCTATATCCCCAGCCCTCATATGATCTTATTTAAATCTGTTTTTAGGGCAACCTGCAAACTATGTGCAATTATTCACAAGCCATGCTGGACCTTCCGACCCAAGGGCCAGGGCCCAGGTCTTGTCCCAGGTACCCAGATCCAGGGAGGATTTTCCTGTGGCTTGGAAGGCCCAGGTGCCAAATCAGGGATTAAGCAGGCTTTGTGTAACTCTTTCGTTTTGTAAAATCTGTGTCAGCCAAGAAGTCACAACAAGAGAAGGACAAAAGGCCAAGCAAATTGCTTCACTAACTGAGCTAAAAGGTCTGGGAGAAGAGAGCTTGCTACCTAGCAGGTAATTAACCGCCCCCAAAGCCTACTTTGTCCAGACCTGGAGAACAGAAGAGGCTGCCTTTGTCACAGGTGAGTGGCCCTGTTCAGAATGGCAGCTCTAATTGCCTGATGCAGGGCTCACACTGCTGGGGACCGAGGCGCTGGGCCCAAGATGTGTGTGTAGGACTCGCAGTCCCTTGGCCCCTCGGGACTTGGATCGGGGGAACTGATTTGGTCTTAGTTGGAGTGGACACAGCAGCACACATCCCCTGCAAGAGCTGTCAAAACCATAATGCAAATGCATGCTAATGAGGTCAGTTGGGCCAGCTTGGGCCCAGTGGTGTCAGCACTGGGTGAGCATGTGTGGAGTGGCTCCAGGAGTCCTCTAAGGAAGCTGCGAGACCAAAGCACAGGAAGCCAAGACCACTGTCCATCTGAGGTCTCGATGCTCAGGCACAGTGGTCCTTCTCCCAGCTCCAGCTCATGTCCAGCTACCTCCCTGTTCTACCAGCTACAGGTGGCCTTTTAGCCATTTTAGCCACACAGCAGGCGTCAGTGAACATCCCAGGCCAAGCTCAGGGATTGTTCTTGGAGGTCTACATTTAAAGTGTAGCCCTTTTCCCCAAGAACCTGGGTGCTGTCTCTGCTGCATGGGGGGCTCCGTTCCCGTGTACAAGGTAAATTCATTTTTGTTCACTGGGAAATCTCAGGGCAGGGGCCACAGTGTGGTCACAGTTCTGTACACCTGTCCCCAAGGAATGGGTGTCTACTCGACCAGAGGCCCCTCCTGGGCCTTTTAGCTCAGTTAATAAAGCAGTTTGCTTGGCCTTTTGTCCTTCTCTTGTTGTGACTTGGCTGACACAGATTTTGCAAAATGAAAGAGTTATACAAAGCCTGCTTAATCCCTACTACTTGACCAGAGCACCCAAGGGTGATTTACTCTGTTCACTTAAAGGCGCCCCTGCCACTGTGTTTTGCTGCAAATAAAATGATAATTATAAGTTCTGCCTCTGGAACGGTATCATCACTGAGAGTACTGCCATGATTAGCTGTCGTGGGATACTTGGCTTTGTCAGTGGGTGAGAGGCCTGGGTTTGGGGACAGATTTGAAAGCAGTTTGAAAGCCTGTTAGAGGCTGCAGCAGGTGACCACAGCTGCAGAAGCAGGAGAGTGACCGGGGCGGGGGGGGGCGGTGGTGCAGAGAGGATAGAGAGGGAAAGGACAGAATTCCATGACCCGAGAAGGCCTGAGTAGCCAACATTTTGGTGTCCCTCAGCTATGTCCAGTGAAGAGGAGTGGTCTTGAGCCACATATACAATACGTAATATAGTTCATGTATATAAATCACAAAACTTCCTTTTCCTACAATTTTATTGTAACATTTCTAGTATTAACAATGTTGTGAATGTAATTATAAGAATATCATGAGCAAAACAGTGATTTGCTACATTCTTGTACTTCTTATAGCACAGCTGCTACAAAATTACTTATTAAACTATTTTAACTTATTAAATTATTTTACAAAACAACTCAACAAGCCCAAACTTAATAATTTGAAAGAGAACTTGCAAGTCTGTTTCCTAACAATAGGCGCCTGTCTTCGCAGGCACACGCTGTGCAGATTGGTGGAAATCTCGTGATTGGTAATCGCAGTCACGCAAGCGTGGGTCACAGCTGGGGCATGCAGCTTTGAGGTGACTGTGTGTAGCAGTACAGGGGATGGAGTGGGCACTGCACTGGGCCCTGCCCCGTATAGTAAACTGCTGTCACCTGTGCAGTCTGTGCTCAAGTGCCACACAATGGAGTCACGAAAAAATGCCTAAAAATCGTAGACTAGTGTTAAAGGTTTACAGTCTCATGGGGCTGCATTATTAGCATTGAGGGAGGCCTGATTCAAGGGGACGGAGTGGTGTTGTACCCAGAAGCTACAGAGACAATGCTGTCACTGAGGTCGGTGCTGCATGGGGACTTAGGGGGGGTGCGGTGTTGGGGCAGGTGGGGAGCACTTTACCAGATGTGCACTGCGGGGAGGGTCTGCAGGTGGGCAAGCTGACGGGTGGTGGTGGTGAGCCTGGACCTCTAGGCTGGAGGAGATTTGGGGAGTCACGTCAATGCAGAGATGTGGGAGCTGGATTGGGCAGGGGGCAAGGGAATAATGAGTCAGTGTGTATCCTAGGTCTTCACCTTGTAGCAGTGGCATTCTGCAGGGTGAGAAATGCTAGAGGTTCCAGGGGGCTTGGCAGAAGTTCAAGGTCATGAGCATTTGTGTGGGCATGTTGAAGTGGAAGGGTTTGGGGTATACTTGCACAGCACAGCTGTTATGAGTGAGATGTGTCTCCCCTGATGCTGTAAGTCCTAACCCCTAATGCCTCAAAATGGGACTGTCTGTATTTGGAGACAGGGCTTTTTAAGGCTTTTAAGGTAAAATGAAGCATCAGGGTGAAGTCCTCATCCAGGCTGATTGGTGCCCTTATATGCCAAATGTAGGCACACAGAGAGATGCCCGGGATGAGCACACACAGTGGAGAGAGCATGTGAGGGCTGCTGAGAAGGAAGCCACCCTCTGAGAGCCACAGAGAGAAGCACAGGAGGAACCGCCCGGCCACATCTTCATCTTGGACTTGCAGCTTCCAGAACCATGAGAAAATGCACTGCTGCTAAGTAAGCCACGCCGATGTGGGACTTGTTACAGGAACAGAATAGATGAGCACAAAAGCCCAGGGGGCCCCCAGAAGGCCTTGGTGCTGTGACTGACAACAGGTCTGGAGGATGAAATGGGTCCGGGGACCTAATGACTCCTCCCCAGGGGCCAGGAGCTCCACCCAGAGCCCCTGCCTCAGCTGTCTGATCACCAGCAGCCACCCCTTCGGGGTCCAAGGGGGGAATCTGGAAGGCACAGGCTGCAGCTGTAGGCTTGACTCAGGACTCACCTCCCTCAGTCCTCAGCTCAGCCCCAGCCATGCCCAAGTGCTCACCATTTCCTTGGGCCCAGAGGCATTCTGCTTAGGCCTCACAGTGGCAGCTCATGAATATTAACTGGGCTACTCAGATATGCAGATGTAACAAGGAGAACAAACGAGAGAGAGAGAGAGAGAGAGAGAGAGAGAGAGAGAGAGAGAGAGAGAGAGAGAGAGATTTGCATCTTTGCAGAGAGGATGGAATGGAGGATGCCCAAAGGTACCAGGGAATCTGGTTCGAGACCCTGAGCCTTTGAGGGAGGATCCAGGCAACAGCTTTCTGTATAATGAGATTGACTCTTCAATTGGAAGTGCCAGTGCTTGCTCTGCAGTTCCAACCTCCCTGCTGTGTGTTTATTCCCAAGGCTCTGACATTAAGACATCGTACATACAAGCTGGGAGCATTCAATTAGGTTTGCTGTTATTAATCAGTCAATTAAGCTGCAATCTCTGGGATATCCATTTTCACTCTTAAAGAGGTGGGAAGCATGCTGGGCCCCCGATCTGGTTGGGAACATCAGTATGGTGTGGAGGGAGTGGTCACGGACCCGAGGAAGCTGGAAAAGAGAAGATGGGAGGAGGATGGGATGAGGAAAAAGAAGAGCCTATGACCAGGGCTGGTGTACTGGATCTGAAGACTTCTGCAGGGATGATGGCTGTTGGCTTGCTTGTAGAGGGAAATGCTACCTAGAGACCAGGTGGTAGGAGGACCACTGTTGTGGAGTTGGGATGACTTTGAGAAGAAACACAACTTTGCTACTATGAGCCTTGGTTTTACTATGTGCAAAATGAGAATATCTAATCCTTCCTCTTGATTCATCCCACTTTTATAAGATGCAAGTTTAATGAGATGATGACTATGAAATTTTGATTTTCCTTTTGCAGTGTTGGGTATGGAAGCCAGGACGTTGGGCATGCTAGGCAAGTGCTCTACCACTGAGCTGCAGCCCCAGTCCTAGATTTGAAAATCTTATGTATGCTTTCTTATGCTAGCAAGGACATAAAGAATTAAGTGGTCATCATAGCCAGAATAATAAAATCTAAAAAATGAAAACATTGAGGACAGTAATACTGATTGCGAATATGATATATCAGTAGACTGAGCGCTTCATAAGCACCTATATTTCATTTATTCCTTTAATTTAGTTTCACACTGACAATAAGGGGAAAAATTCCTACTTCAGGTTAATACTTCTGAGTTGGCTCTAAGAGATGGTTCTTCAGATTCACAGCATTCCCCAAGTGCATTTGGGCTGCAATAACTGGGCAGCATTGGGGAAAGAAGAGCAGATAAAGAGCAAACCCTACCACCTTCCCGTCATGAACTTGAATTTTTTATTTATGTTGATAATAGCACCAATCAGAAGGAAGCTGTCAATCCGTTGATGTCAGCTGGTCCTTAGAAGAAACAGATAAGAACAGCTAATAATTAGAACATATATCTACTGCAAAGAAGTATTTGGGTTTGTGATTAGCATACAAGTGATTTGTTATTAGACATTTTTGAAATTAAGTATTGGTGTAATGAGTACATAAATCATTTGCACATGGGTGTTCCTAGAGTGTCTGGTGTGTAATTACACATAAATCATTTGTATGGGGGATTTCTAAGGTGCTGGTATGTCATTAGCACATAAATCACTTCTATACTAGTGTTTTTAAAGTGTTGTGTAATTAGCACATGGAGCTTTGCAAATGTAGGTTTCACATTGTTTGTCATGTAGTTAGCATGGGAATCATCAGTGAATGGACTTTTCTAAGTATTTAGAGGGCCATGGGTATATATTTAATTTGTAAATGATAGCATTTAAAATGCCTTTGTAATTAGCACATATACAATCCTATATGTGTATGTTTAAGTTGCTTGATTTGTAATTAGTGCTCAGCTCATTTTGTGAATGAGCTCTCTGCAGTGATTGATAATTTGCATGAAATCACTTATCAATGGGTGTTTCTAGAGTACTTGATTTATAATTAATGTATAAGCAATTGGGAGATAGGTCTTTAATAACTGCTTAAAAAGTTCTTCCTCTCTGAAGAGATTCTCTTTGATCCTGTTTACATTCACTTAGCCAGCCTAATTGTACTTGTAGAAAGAAAGGATCAGTGGCTGAATTTCTCTGCTGTCTCACTTGTTGGAGTTTCACACTGCCTGTCTCTATCTATGCTCAAGATGTTTCAGGAGGAGTTGCGATGAGTTTATATCAGATCAAAAGCCTAGCGGTTTCCCAGAGAGGCAGGTCAGATCACAAAGCCTCTTCTTTAGGTAGGGTGTCTCATGTACTCCAGGAAATCAGGAAGTGTCCTGTTTTGGACTCAATTCTAAGATCTAATAATAAAAACGACAGGCAGCACTAATTTATTAATATATATGAACTTTACCCAAGTAAGAAGTCCAGTTCTTCCCGAAAACAACTGTGGAGGAAACATTTATATAATTATAAATCTAATTTTAACAGGGAATTAAAATTGTGGGACACTTAGGGGACATAAGCACTACCCTAATTGTTTTATGGAAGAAATAGCAATTAATTGCAATAACCACCATGAAAAGCAGCATTGAGTCTTTAGTATTAATCAAAGATGCAACAGAAAGAAACATCCCAGAGTTTAATAATCTTAATGATATGTTTGGAAAAAACATTACTACAGAATAGATAGACAACATAATGAAAAGATGATCATGACTAGGTGAATTCTGGGTTTGAATCTCCAAGTTACATTAAAAACATTCTAAGTTTCTAGATTCAAAAAAACCCCATGAAAATTATCACCTTATCTCTCAGAACTCGAACTGCCTCTAGAAGGGAATGTTAAAATAATGAAAGAGGTGACCTAATAATTTTATACCCAGCCAAACAGATTTTAATATATGAAGGAGGCAGAAGGATACATCCTCATCCAATTAAAGGCTTTAAAAAGTGTGTTCTCATCTACCCTTTTTGAAAATTACTTACTTGAAGTTGTATTTCAGCAAGCAAGTGAATAACGACAACTTCAAAATTCAAGGACAACTGTTAGGCACAGTTTTTGCTATAATAGTCCCTGGGATAGTCAGCTTCGAAAGAGAAAAGCTAATTTTGGCTCACAGCCTTGGAGGCTGCGGCCTGTGGTTGATAGGCCTCCTTGTTTTGGGCCTGTGCTGGCCCATTATGGCATGAAGGTACAGTAGGGCAAAGCCCTTCTCCTCGTGGCTAGAAATTAAGGAAGAGGAAGAGACCGGGGTCCCCCAACTCCTCTGGACATATCTCCCACAAAGACTGGAAACTTCTTGAATGTTCTGCGACTCCTAAAACACCAAATTAAGGATCACACCTTTAATATATGTGCCTTTGACAAACATTTGTGATCCAAACTATAGCAGTAGCAAAATGATGGAAGAAGGGACTTTCCAGGAGCCCTTGCTTGATTTGGATCCAGCAAGAGATTTCATCTGAACAATATAGTGAGCAATATGGCTCAGAACATGGTCCTGAGAAGGGAAGGGAGAGGGAGAGGAGGCACCCAGGGACATCTCTGCATAGCCGGAATCCCCGATTGGAGCTCATAGCTGGTGTGCACCACCAGCTGGATTTCTGAGGCCAAGTCTGAGCTCACCAATGAATTCATATGATCGTCTTCCTTCTTTCTTAGCTGTCATTTCTCCACCTCCAGAAGGGAGGAAATAAGTGAAATTGTCCTCTAGGGTTGCTGCAGGTATAGGAGACCCTCCTGCAGTATTAAGAAATGTCTGGAGGTGACGCAGCGTGCAGCCTTGCCAATCCCACGTGGTGGGGCTTCCCGGTCTTCAGCTGTCCGGAAATCAACTTGCAGTATCTGCACCCACTGTGCTATATGATTGACTTAGGAATTTTTTCTTTAAATCAATCAACTTGATTTCTTTAAATAGAGTTGTTTCAAAAGCTAATTTATGAAATCCTTATAAATGAAAAACCCTTATCACCAGCCATAAGTAGAAGGAAACTGTAAATACAGAAACAACGAGAACAGTGCATTTTGTCATTAATGTGATGTGCAGTGACTGTTTTCTTTGGTTTGTTTTTGTTTTACTTGTCTATTTCAGTTTTTAAAATGTAGTTTTGCAACTTTGAAACTGGGATGTAGTCAACAATGAATGATCTTTCACAGTGAACTAGAAGGGTATGCAAACATACGGTGCCTCTTACTCCTAAGGCACTTGATAATACACTGTTACATGTGACTGGCCAGGTGTGCCTCTAGCTGTAGCTCCTGTGCTTGAAGATTACTTGTTGCTATAAAAGGGAGATTAGTAAGTGCCAGAGAGGTGTTAGAAACTGGGTAGTAACAAGAGGGATCTTCTCATATAATCAGAGAGATGGAAGGAGATTTGTGGAATGTCTATTTCACTCCCCTGATTAGAGTGTATAAAGCAGCTCTTACATGTCCAATGGGAAGCAGCAGTGTATAAAATTCTCACAGAAGCTCTCTCCCAACAACAGTCTTGAAAATAATATTGCAAGGTTAGCCAGAGCCTCAGCCACTCCAATAAGCCAAATCTGTCCAAACACAAGATTAGCTCCATGCCCACAAGAGATGTCAGTGTGCACCTTTAAAAATCAAACATGTTGAGAGCTCAGTGATTTCTATCACGGTGTCAGTACTGGAGTGCAGGCTCACGGTGGGTTCCTGGGATGTTGCTGGACATGCACAGAGAGTGGACAGGGGTTAGTGGTCCTACATCCTCTCAGATGCACTGCTGTTGGGCCACACTGATGGCAATGAGACACAGCCATTCTGTCCCAGGACTTGCCAGCAGTGGTGGGGACATTCATGCAGGGGTTGTAGGGAGGGGATTCCATGGAAGTAGAGAGAAGGGTGACTAGGTGCCTGCTTCAGTATCACAAGATCTACTGTCACTACTCAGGACATTGAGACATCATCTACTGTATATTTAAGATTAGTCATGTATGGCCTGATTCATTGAGCTTTTTTTTTTTTTTTCTTTCAATTGAGAAAGACAAACCAGTTGCTCCATTGTAGATGTTAGGTAACATCAGAGTCTTCAACTTGTGGTCCTCTGCCTGAGATTCACAAGTGATCCGGTGTCAACTTTACCTCTGTTTGAAAAAAATGCATATATATGATGCATAGTATAACACACACACACACACACACACACACACACACACACACGCAATGGGGGAAAGTTAAAAACACATTCCACAAAGATAATAGAAATGATCTTTTTGTCGGTTGGATTCTGCCTGACTATTTCCATTTCATAATTTTCTTTTCTTTCTTGAACATTCAACCATAAATGTTTATTGATTTTGGAATGAGAGACAAAGTTAACAGTGTTTACATACGTGCCAACCATCAGGATGTTAAACTCAGAAATCTCGTTACTTCTGGATGACAGGCTTTGGATGATTTTTATGATGTTCCTGTTTTTAAATATATATATATATATATATTTTTTTTTTCTAAAGTGACCATAGATTCATTTTGTACTTGCAATAATAAAGTTATTTTAAAAGGGAACGGGAGCAACAGGATTCAGTGGTGTGTTAAACAGTCTGCCTGGAACTTTCCAGTAACAAGAGCAAGTGCACTGTCTGCTCTCTGTCTCTGCGACCTCCATATCCATGGATTCAACCAGCCGTGGAGGGAGAATATATATAAAAAATTGCACCTGTACCTAATGCAAACAGCCTTTTTTCTTGTCATTATGCCATAAACAATACAGTATAACAACCACTTACACAGCATTTAAACTGTATTAGGGATGATAAGTCATCTAGAGGTGATTTAAGGCATGCAGGAGGATGTACATAGGTTCTAGACAAATGCTAAACCATTGTACATGAGGGACTGGAGCATCTGTGGATCTTGGTGTTGGCTTTTTATTGCTGTGACAAAAATCCCTGAGCAAAATTCTTAAAGGATGAAAGGTATTTTTTGGTTCAGGGTTGCAGAGACTTTGGTCTACCTGGTAAAATTAGAGCCTCACTGCCCTCAACACCCAGCAGTAAGCAACTAGCACTCGAGCTTTGCATGACATTTCAGTGGGTAGCAGTGGGGTTCCTGGAAGTGACTGCCTGGGGATACTGAGGGGTGACTGCTCATATACACATACCCCATGTATAGTTATCTATTGATTAGATGCATGTGTTACATATGTAGTAATCCAGTTTGAATTGAGTTTCATAATTTAAAGCCAAAAGGGTTCTAAGCAGTGCATTATCAGAGCCCAGACTGGACTCCATCCTGTTCCAAACTTTCACACATCTCCAGGTCCTTCTTATCCTTCCTACAAGTGGTTCTTTACATGTCCTTAGTTACTTGTTTCATTTCTGAGACAAAATCCCTGACACCCAAAGTTAAAGGAGGAAAGGTTTATCCTGGCTCACAGTCTTTAGAGGTTTCAATCCATAGCTGGCTTCATGGCAGGCTGGTATGGCAGAGCAGCAGGGCAGACGGGAAACAGTCCATGCAAAGCAAGGCAGGCCAAAGGCAGCAAAACAGCAAGCCCAAAACAGCAGAAGCAGCAGCAACAAGTCTTCTTCTCCCTCTTATCCCATCTGTGCTACACACCTTTTGATTGGTGCCTCCTAACCCCAGCACCACACACCATAGATCCAGCCGCCTCTGAAAAGCCCCACCTATAATTGCATAAGGCTTTGGGGGGACATCTAGATACAAGCCACAATACTAGGAAAGGAGCCCCAGCAGGATCAGTAGGGCTTGAGTAGGAGTGATCTTAAGATAAGGCTTCTGGAGCCAGTCTCAGCTGCAGAGGCAGGTGGACTAAGAGTATTTGATAAATCAGCCTTGATCCAGCTTCCCTGAACATCCCCATCATATTCTGGTTGGCACTGACCTCTCTCTCTTGTTCCACTGTTCTAGCACTGTTCTGTGCACTGCAGACGCATTTATGCAGATAAAACCGGACGTCTGCAAGCCCTCCCCAACAACAGACATGTTTGAATATACCTTTAATGGGACTGCTGTTCTTGCCTTATTGTCACTAATTGGAGGGAGAGGGAGAGGTTAGATCTTCTCAAGGCTGGTTCCTTAGTTGTGTAGTCTTAGGTAAATTCTCACCCTCCTGAGCCTCTCAGGTGAGTGGAGATGACCCACAAGTGCCCCCTTCCAACACGAGCATGTTTCATTATCTGTGAGAAATGAGATGATCAGCAGGCATGCTCATTATTCATGCATGTGTGCATTCCTTCATCCTACCACGTCATTTGTTCATTCGGCCTGGCGGATAGGAAAAGGAGCCAGTTGGCAAGTGAAGGGCAAGTGTAACCAGACAGACCTGTAATTAGAGTCCCTGTATAAGACTTGGGACAGCTCCTGAAAACTGCTGGAACCCCAGTAATCTGCTCTTCAGAATGAACGCAACATTACCACTCCCAAGGATTGCAGAGAGACGATTTCCATCAAGGGCAGACTGGAGGGCCTGGTACAGAATAAAGCTCCAGGTATCATAAAGCCAATTTCAGAGCACTTTTTCATATGCCTTTTATCAGAACTTGATCATCCAGGATGCTGGCTTCCAGACAAGATGGAGCAAGAGAGCTCTGGTCTGCCTGCTCACCTGGAACAACTACAGTGAAAAAAAAAATGAAACAATGATTTTCAAGACCTTGGCCATCAAGCATCAAGGAGCAGTGATCACAGAGAGATAGCAAGCAAACAAGATGAGCCCTGGCTTCCTGCTTTGAGGAAAGTTTCAAAGGCAGGCAGGGCTAGGTGTTGTGCACAGCAGAAGAGACAGGGCTGGTGTCCAGGGACACTGAGATGACTGTGATGGACAGAGAGTGGGCACAAATTGGCTCATAGTGATTTGCAGATTGTTCTCCTGGGTTGTTCAGTGGTGTGCTTATCAGCACACACTTAGGAGGAAGTGAGCTCGTGGGGTTGCACCCACAAGGGCTAGGTAGAACACTATCTCAGAGAGATTTCAGCTCCAGCTGGTGGAGGGCCCAGGAGGGTGCTCCTTACAGCAGGAGTAATGAGATTTGGGAGCAAAGCCTTACCCAGGCTAACCAGGCAGAGCTTCCAAGCAAGATCTGAGAGCCCAACTACTATATTTCCAACTAACAACTGCATCTATGAACAAATTTATATCTATAAATATATCTAGTTATAGATATATAAGAAGAAAAGAAAGAAAGACCAAAAGAAGTATGTCCAATACCTAAATGAGTAAATTTCCCAGTAGCTGACATATAGTCACAATATTACCAGATATGCAAAAAGAAGAAAAAAAGAACCAAAAATGGAATAAATGCCAATCAATTAAAACTGACATGAAAATTATATTAAAAGAGGTTTCATAATTGTATTTCATATGTTCAAGAACCTAGAAGAAAGACAGAACATGTTCTATGGAGACATGGAAAACAGATGAAGATACAGAAAAGAAAATCACAATGTCTGAAATGGAAAATGCACAAAGAGGCTTTAGCAGAAGATTAGATATTGCAGGGGGAAAGATTAGTTACCTTGAAGACATGGAGAGAGACACTGACCAAATCAAAACTAACAAAAATATTTGAAAGTTAAAGAGCATTAATAAACTGTGGAACGGGAACTGAATACAAATAGAACGGGAGGCTCTGAAAGATGAAAGGGAACAGAGAAAACATTTGAAGAAGATGTGACTGAAAATTTTCTGAATTTTATGAAAATGCAGATTCAGGAAGCCCAACAAACTCCAAACACAAGACTCAAATAAGTGAAACTTATTACAGGACTAATAATAATCAAATATTCAAAGAAATGAACACAGAAAATCATATAAAGTATCAGGGTAAGGGGTGGGACCATATTATATAGAGACAAGAAGTAGATAAGAATTACAGGCAACTTCTAGTGCGAGGAAGATGATGATGCAGGCCCTTTAATGTATAAAAAGGAAGTGTTTAGAATTCTATATCCATGGGTAGTTTTCAAAATCAAAGTGAAACGCAAATTAAAATATGAGAAGTGGAAAAAACTGCTACACAAGAAATGCTTAAGAAAGCCCATTGAGTCAAAGGAAAATGACACCCGAGGGGAACGTGGGTGCATGAACGAATAGAGAACACTGAAAATGTTCCCTAAATAGGTAAACATGAGAGAGTTTCCTCCCAACATCCAAATCCTTTTAAATAATATAATAATCCACAGTTCAAAGTAAGTTCTGTGGCCTTTAGAGCCCACACAAAAATAAAATGTTGTAGCAAAAACACAAATGGAAGAAGTTTATTATTAAAAGACCCCAATACAATATATGGAAGTGGCATAAAATGTTTTGGAGATAAATAGTTATGTTAAAGAAAAATTCTATAAACCCCAAAGCCACACTATAATAACAGAAAGTGGTAGTGGAAAAGCCAACAAAAGAAACAAGACAAGCATAGAAATAATAAATGAAAAAGATGAAAAGAGATGAAACATTAAATAAAACTACAAAATAAATAGGAAGATGGTAAGAGAATAGATTTAGATCCAATCACATCAATAGCCACATTAAATATAGATTATATAAACAGTCAATTAAAACAGAAATTCTCAGATTGGATAAAAAAGCAAAACAACTTTATGCTGACTCCAGGAAACTCACTTTAAATATAAAGATACAATAACTTAAGAGTAAAGAATCAAAACATATATATCCTAATACTAAAGAGAGAAATCTTGCATGACTATATTGATATCAGATAAAGCAAAATTTTAGGCAAAGATATTTTCATAGATAAAGAAGGGTCATTTTGTTGTGATGAAGGAGGAAATCCACTGAGAAGACATAACAATCTTAAACATGCATGTACCTAATAATAGAGTTTCAAAATGCAGGAAACAGAAATGGTGAAACTGCAAGGAGCAGTAGACAAAACCACAGTAATAGAGACACCAGCATTCCTTCCTCAAATAATTTATGATCCAAGTAGACAGGACATTAGTAAGAATATAGCATTGAACATCACCATGAATTGACTTTCCCCTAATTAACCCATGGACACTCCTCTCAACAATAGAAGAATAGAAAATGTATTTCTCTGGTGCCAACAGAATAATAAATCATCTTCACTGAGAGCAACCATATTCTTGGCTATAACACAGCAAATTTAAGAGGATTCAAATAATTTAAAGTATATTTTCCGATAAAAATAATACAAAATTATGTCAGTAACTATCTGAAAAATCTCTGTATATTTGCAAACTAAATAACACATCTAGTTACAAATGATAATGCAAAGAGGAAATAAAAAAGAAAATTGGAAATTGTTTTGAATGGAGCCAAATTCAAATGAAATATATCAGAATTTGTGGGATGCTGGTAAAGCAGTATTTAGAAAGAAACATATAATATTAAATGCTTACATTAGAACAGAAGGAAGGTCTCAAATCAAGGAAATAGAAAATATATTGAAATAGGAAAAGAAATATAAATGGGATCCAAAGTTACTTGTTTGACAAATAACTAAAAATTTAAAAAGCTCTAACTGAGTGATCTGGAAGAAAAAGAGATTGAGGTAGAATTAGAGTGACAAAAGGAACATAAGAGAGAGAGACAGAAAAATACATTCAGTAATAAGAGCAGTTTATCTCAACTGATTTTACAGATATAAAAACGATCATAAGAAAAATTGTGAACAACTTTGTGAAAACTTATGTGGAATTTTTGAAAACTTACAATCCTTGTAAAACACAAACTACCAAATCATATTCAAGAGGAACGATGTATTCAAGAGGAAAGAGGTAACCTGGACAGCCCTAAATCTTGGGCTTTTTGAATTTGTAGTTACAAACACTTCCACACAGAAAACCCTACATCTAGGTGGCTTCAATGATGACTTCTATCAAAGAGTTAAAGAAGAAATAATACCAAATCTACATAAATTCTTCTGTGAGGCTAAGCTTACCTTCATTTTCAAATCACAAAAAGACTACTTAGAGATAATAAAACTATGGGCCAAATCCCTCATGAACAGATATGCAAAAATTCTTAGTGTTTTAGCAAACCGGATCCAGCAATATACAGAAAGGGTAATGCAAAATTACCATATAAGCCTGGCTTAACATTTTATAAAACAGTATAATTAATCACATTAAGAATCTAAGAATGAAACACCATATAATCATCATACTAGCCACAGCATAAGAATGTAATAACCTTCAGCATCAACACTTGTTAGCAAACCCCACCAAACCAGTCATAGAAAGGCACTTCCTCAACTTGATAAAAGTCACCTATGAGAAACTTACAAATAACAAAATACTAATGGAGAAATATTGAATGCTTTCCCTTTGAGTTTAGGAACATGCAGAGAAGTCTGACATCAGCATCTCTATTCAATGTCTGAATCCTTGAGCCAGTGCAATAAACAAAGTAAAAGGAAATGAAATAAAAGGCATACAGATTTATTGGCAATCAACCTGATCATCTTGGTAGAAAATCCTATAGTGTCCACACTAGAGCTACTAAAGCTAATTAGAAGTTTAGCAAGGTTGAAGAACACAGATCAATACATAAAATTAATTGCATTTTTATGTATGAATAATGCATAATTGGAAATTGAGATAAAAAATCATTACTGCTTACAATAGAATGTGGAAAATGGGAAACAAGGATAAACATGAGGAACGATGAGCAAAATCTGTATATTTGAAACCACAGAATATTGTTGAGAGAAATTAAAGGGCATCAAAATAAATGGATAGGTATACCATGTTCATAGACTAAGAGACTCAATAATGTCAAGATGACAATTTTCCTTAAATTGATCTCTAGATTCAATGCAACCGAAATCAAAATCCCAGCAGGTTTCTTGGAGTAGAAATTGAGACAATGATTCTAAAATGCACATGGAAAAGTAAGGAAGCTATAATAACTAAACAACTTTGAAAAATAAGAAAAAAATTGCATAAAGACTTAGACTATCTGATTTCAAAAGCCAAGGCACTATTGAATTGGCAAAAGATAGCCAAATATATCAGTAGAACATGAGTCCAGAAATATACTCATACATATTTTTTTTATTTTCAACAAAAGGACATGCACAAGTAATTGGTGAAAAGATAGCATTTCCAACAATGGTACTGGAAAAATAGGATATTTGTGTGTCAAAAACACGACGTGGCCCTATACTTCACACCATAAGCAAAAGTTAAAATTGATCAAAGACCGAAATATAAAACCCAAAACTATAAATCTTGTAGAAGAAAACATAAAAGAGAAAAATCTTTGTAACCTTGGTAGGTTGAGGCAAGAAATATTTTTGCTGTGACACCAAAACCAGCATCAATAAAAGAAAATATTGATAATGTGGATTTCAGAAAATTAAGACCTTTTGCTCATTGAAAGACACTGTTGAGGGAATGTAAAGATAAACTGGCTGAGGGA
>PVLD010009158.1:0-78836 GCA_004027595.1 Dinomys branickii | reverse complement strand
GCAACCACTGTGGAGAGCCATTTGGAGATTTCTCCGCAAACTAGGTCTAGAGGTTCCATTCAAACCAGCTATTCCTCTTCTGGGTATTTTCCCAGAAGATCTGAAAACATCATATCACTCTGATATATGTGCACCCATGTTTATAGCAGCACAATTTGTAATAGCTAAAATGTGGAAGCAACCCAAGTGCCCATCCACAAAAGACTGGATTAAAAAATTGTGGCTTTTTTATATAATGGAATATTATTCAGCTATAAAGAAAGACAGTTTTGGGGACTTTGTAGGCAAGTGGTCAAAACTGGAGTCCATACTCATAAGTGAAATAAATCAGCGATACATGTGCAGGCAATGTATTGTATCACTGGTGTAAGAACCCGAGGCTGGGAATATAAACTAAAAGACATGAAGGAAATCTGTTCAAAAACAAAGAACAGATGGGACGTAGGAAAGTAGAAAAGAAAAAGACAAAAATGTATGTATGTATATATGAATATACATATATGCAGGAGAGCTAACATGGTTCTACTATTGTATTATATCACTTAATGCTAAGCAATAATCGATGATGGGTTATTTGATCAATCTTGTATGTCTGTATGTGTTATCCTGAACACACACTTCGAAGAAATCAATATGTAAAGCAGCAACTATTGGTGTTTTTTTGTTGTCGTTGTTGTTGCTGTTGTTGTTGTTTGCCTGTTTTGTTTTTTGTCTTTGGATTTTTGGTTTTTGTGTTTTTTCTGTTGTTGAGAGGATTAATTGTCTGACTAAATTTGCATGTCTGTATATGGGTTCATATATTTACATTTCGAAGATATCAATGGATAAAGCCATAACCACTGTTGAGACCATATCACCTTGTCTATAGATTAGTTGTGATTGCACTATTTTTTATGCTAATTGGTGTCTGTTTGTCAATATGTTTTTGTACTTTTATTTTTTAAAAATAAAATAAAAAAAAAAACATGGAGACTGAAATGATTTCCAAAAAAGGGACTTGACATAAAGACAGGCGGCAACTTCTGGCAGCCTCCCCATCGCCAGCTCACACGGCACTTCCATTTTTCTTCCTCAGCCCCACCAGCCAGAGACTCACACACTCTTCTTTCTCCTGCACCCTCCCTGTAGCTGCCTCCAAAACATATTTGTCTGAATGCTTTGGTTCATGACCAAAATAGTACTACAATGATAATACCCAACATTTACTGGATGCATATCAACATTTTTTCATGCACGGTGGTTGAAATTCTGTCTATAACAGACATCAGTTTCACATAATCATGTTCTAGCCTGAAAAAGACAGACATATTTTCATTTTTTAACCTGGTAAACAAAAAAGCAAATAAATACTCAGCTCCCTAGACACGTCCCATCAGACATTTTCTTGCCCCTCTACACTCAGTGCTTCAGAGAGTAACTCTGACTTCATTAGACCACCTTAGCATCCACGGTAAGATTTCACTTGATGGTATTAAAGAGCAGGACCTTCCAAAGGTGACCAAGTGAAAAACAAACAAACCAAAACTGGTGACTAAATCATGAGGGCCCTGCTCACAGGAGAATTAATGCCATTATCAGGGAGTGGGTTAGTGAGCATGAGAGTGGGCACCGATAAAGGGTGAGTTTGCTCCGTATTCTGTCACCCCTGCACTCGCCTGCCCTTCTGCTGTACTGGGACAGAGTGAATTCCCCAACAGGTAAGAGCACCATGCTCCCGACTGCCAGCCCCGAGAACCAACCATCGGCCGCATCAGTCCTTGTATTTACCCAGTGGCCTTCTACTAGAGCAAGCGACAGAAAGAGGCTTAGAACAAGTCCCTGACTTACGCTGGTAACTGATCCAGGACAGACTTGTTTTCCTCAGTCTCAGGAAAATCATGTAAACGTATTCCTTACTGTTTTTTGGTAGTACCATTACGAAGTATGTCTGCCTTGATAAGGCCAAAGATGTTACGCTGTTTTGTGCAAACTTTTAAGGATATCAATTAATATATCTTAGTGATATCACTTTATACTATGTTACATCATTTGCTAATTATGAAATGTTATAAATCCAAGGTGTACAATAAAGAAACTCACAGGTCCATGTAATTAACACGTCTCATTTTATAGTAGAATATAAAATAGCTCATCGGTTCAGAAATACCTACTACAAAATGATACAGCTAGTACCTCCTCAGTTTTCCCATATTACTCTCTTCCTTTGAGAACTAAAACGGGGTATATTTTATAAACTTCAAATTTCCAAAAATTCTCTCAATAGTTCATTCTATTGGCAGACAGCAAGCCTGAAAAATGATACCTATGGTAGTCCAGGGTTAAGCAGGGGCTCAGAAACCACTTTACTAACAAAAATTAATAATATGGAATCAGTGGCACAGGCAATGGAAGAACTGTTAAATGCCAAGCAGGAAACTGAGGCAGCTCAGAGATTAAGAACAACGGAGATCTACTACCAACCGCCTCTAGATTGGAGGGTTGAGGGGATGTTGCACTCCCCTAAAGGCAGGCAGTGGCCTGGCCTCCAGTAGCTCCAGCACTTCCCATTGGTAACTCCTCCCACAAACCATCTGACAAGAAGGACCCTGGGAATCAACCCATCTGCAGGGCTCCGTCTCCACTGTGCTGGGGAGCAGAGCAGGGAAAGGCGAGGCAGGCACCGTGCCAAACAGGATCTGGAGTCACGCACTGCCACAGTAAAACTGGAATGAAGATCTTCAGAAACAGTCAAAGGCCCGCACCTGAGAAGCAGTACGAAATATCATCACCTGGACTCCTAATACCAGAGAATAAAACAAGGGGGAATTTAGCCTTTGATTTTGCCGCTAATGAAATTATAAATCAAAACCACAGGGAAAGTCTTCCTTTACTATCAGGTTTGTAGCAGCACTTGTAGGAATTTCAGAAAACCTCGCTGGCATTGTTACGATCAGCTTTAGGAACAGTCTGGGAAGCTTAGAGAAAAAAGAATATACATTTTGTATCAGGCGGAATAAAAATGTATCCAGTTTTGTGCTGTTATTGTTTTCTTAATCATCTAAATTTTAAGCCTTTCTCTAAAATATAAGTAACTGCTGCCTATATCCTGTGGCAGGCTCCTTTATGGGTTATTGAATTTAAAAATGCTTTTACATTTCTAGGTGAAAATCATAACATGAACACTAGGTATTATAATTAATGCCTGCAATGATACTCATTAAAATAAAAAAAAGCTGGATCCAAACATAAATCTTTGAAGCAAAAAATTAAATTTAGCACAAGAAAGTCCATTGTGCAAACCAACAGGCATTCATTAGAGTAATAAATCCAATAATTTTTTTAAATTACAAGTTTTAGCATTTTTATTTCACAGGTAATAGTATCAGAAGGAGAAGTATAATTCTCAACTCTCCTGTGAATTGCTGAGATTTGTGGGAAGCAGAAAATTCAGAAAATACAAACAATGCCAATTAATCCCACTAGCACAAATACATTAGCAAATTCATGTTCTAGTCACAAAGTATTTACTGAGAACCTGAAATGGGCTAAGTATGGAGGTGGCCGATAAACAGCCTTGATTTGGAGTATAAATCAGGATCAGAAATTTCAACTGGTCATGGCATAGGGGGGCAACAGGGAAGAGAAGCAGGAAACAGTGACTCTGCCACCCGCTCTTCGGTGACACCGGGATCCACGTCCATGGAAAGCCATTACTTCTTAGGGCCAGATATAAACCCATCACCTAGACACCCAATAATTTCCTATCCCCAAGAAGAGCCTATTTCACAGACTATAAATGGCCACCCCGGAGAAGGAGGTCCCTGCAGGAATCAGAACTAAACTTACACGAAGGAATGTTTTTTCTCACTATCTCACTTCAGTTCTACTGCCTTAAAAATGTTTGAATCTAGCAAAATTAGACTTTTACTTGTAGATGTAAAGAAATCTCCCAAAACCTGGAGTCTGCGTCATATAATTTAGCATAATTCTAAACTGCTCTCCTATTTGATGTTTTTACATGTGTAAGGGTCTCAGTGATTATCCTGGTGGTAAACTAATTCCCAACCCCACCAACCAAGCACCTTATACATGCACAATAAATATCTTTAACACAATTAACTCCAATTTTAAGAAAAACCCAAATTATTGCATAAAAATCACAAATTACATTCTCGGACACACCTCGCCTGCCATTCTGCATTAGGCCTCTGTCTACATAACAGCACCACAGAGAGGGCTTCTTTGGGTAATGAAGGCCTCCCTTTCCCTTCCTATTACCTTACTTTGCTTTTCCTCTCTTCATAAAACCATGGCTACCTGGTGTAGTGCTGAGTGCACTCCTCGTTAGGATGTGAGCTGGACAAATAAAACCCTCACCTTTCCTAATCAGTGCCACACCCAATGCCTGGAACAGAACCACTTCTCAGGGACACTCAGGCTGCACATGCAGCACACAATGTGTGAGCAAATGCAAAATTATATATCAGAGCAGAAGAATAATGAATTGGTCTGGAAAAAGACTTAAAATGCCATTAAAGCCTTTTATTTTAAAAATTTTTTTTTACAGAAATGCCACACAAATTCGATCCCACAAATTAACAATTTAAAAAGTTCAAACAATATAGATGCATAAAGTGAACCAGACACCCACTGCAAAGGCAGATATTCTAAAAAGTGGGGGCATTGTCTGGATATTCTACATACATTCAAATGTAATAAGTGATTACTAATAAGAAAAAAGTTATAATAATTTCTTCCCTTTCAAATATAATCCCTTCAAACCCAAATTTTTGTAAACAGCAAGGATTCTAAGAATCCTTTTTGATTTTTTAATCTATAGATTTAATCTATTTTTAATATTTTTATTTTAATCTATTTATTTTTAATCTATTTAATCTATTTTTAATCTATAGATATTTTTAATCTATAGATTTTTAAATATTTATTCTTTGACTCTCAGCTTGCCCCTCTATTAGATGGAGATAAATATTAAGTGCCCCATAGGATCAGTAGACAATATAAATGACAAAATATAGTGAAGGTGCTTAGCACCCTGTTTGAACATAGAACCAACAAAACAGCTGAGAGATAAACGCTGAGCAAAGCTGGAGCCCAATAAAAACCCAAGAGACACATCCACGCGCACTGAAGTCAGAGGCTGCTGCACAGGGATGAGTTCTGGAGGACCGTGAGGCCTGAGTCAAAGCCAGGGACTGGGAGCTGATGGTCACTGTGGGGCGAAGGGAGAGTACGTTCCTCAGACAAGAATTTAAAAAGCTGGCAGCTTCAGGGAGGGAACCGCATTTGCACAAGCCCTCCGCGTAAAATGTGAGTCACAGTGCAGTGGGTAACAGAAGAGCAAGGATGGGGTATGGGAAAAGAGGCCTAGAGGCAACACCATGAAAACTGCTTATGATTATTTCAGTCTAGACTCCAGCTCCACTCTCCGGATTAGCCCGGAGAATTTTTGCCCCCTCTTAACTGCACAGTGAGTTTTCCCAGAAAGAAACTCTCCTATAAATTTTATAAATATTCTACTTTGATAGTCTGGAATTTTCCAAAAGCCGATCAGCACATGTGTTAGTTTCTTTTTGCTGCCCTAAGAAATAACCGCAATCCTAATAAAACAACACAGGTTTCATCATTTTACAGTCTAAACTGGTCAGACCTCTAAACTGAGTCATCAGGGCCATGCTCCTTCTGGAGCATGGAGGACAATTCCCTTTCTTACCCCTTCCATCTTCCTCAGGCCGTGCGCACTCGTTGGCTCGCGGCCCCACAATACCCCAACCTCATCTCCAAGGTCACATCTCCTTCTCTGACTGACATTCTTGCCTCTTCCTACAAAGCTCTTTGTGAGTACACTGGGGATTGTCCCGTAATCATCTCCTAACCTCAAGATCCTTCACTTAATCACATCTCTAAGGTCCCTTTCTCCAAAGTGGCACACTGTGGGTGCCAGGGTGCAGGGTGTGACCATCTCTGAAGGCACCATCAGTCTGCTAACCACAGTCAGCGTTTTGGGAAATCACACCACAGACTATAACACTGTTCCTGGTTTTTAAGTGACTAATATATAACACTGATATCAGACTGCATTACTGATAGTCCCATTCTTGATGATTCTTCTTGCCTACTACCAAAAAAGAAACTGGCAAAAATATCTGATGTCCTTCCCAACATTCATATCTATATTATTTACTTTTAATTTTTATTTTATCTTGTAGTTAGACAAAATAAAAATTTTTTAAATTTTGCATACATGGATTATATTATCCATATAAGTAAAAAAGGGATCATTGTTGCACAATATAAATACTTATTTTCAAAAGGGGTTGTGTCTAATGGATTGTGGAAACAGGTAATTATTTTTAGCGAGCTGAGTGGTACTAGAAAAAAATATGTATATAGTTATAGTTATAAGAGTAACTATGAAGTGTAAGATGTGTTATTCCACAGGTAATCTGCCAGTAGAGAGCAAGCCCACAGCAGAGAGCCTACAGCGCACTGCTAATTGAGCCGTACTTCCCTCCCGCCTGTGCACTCTCCCTCTCAGCCCCTACCCTGGCCAGCCAGTGCTCTAGCTCCTGCCCTCTGCTTCCACCTCTGCAGGCCGGAGAAACAGACAGATAATGAGGCACTTGGAGAGCCAGCTGAGAAGTCCTGCAGACAACTGGGCTCTTTATAATTTCATGAAGCACCACACAAGGAAAGACAAGGCTCCGCTGATGAAAGTTCCTACATGAAAGTGCAGCGGTGGTGAGAGGGGGCAGGGAAGAGAGCAGGGCATGGAAAGGCAGCAGGACAGGATCACTGAACTGGGCAGAGGCAGCAGAGGAACCAGGGCCAGCTGTGGTAAACGGTTCAGGCTGTCGCTGTTAAGATATGGACTGTACATTTACAATATATTTACATTTTTTAAAAATTTTGAACAGTTAATGAAGGACAAGAGAACACAGAGCAAGGAAGCCAGAAAAGCAGGGTCAAGTGGCCTCAGACACGCTCCAGTGCTGAGCTGTGTGTGTCCCCCAGGGCAGGGCGCCCCTTCCCCCCATTCTGGGCTCAAACTGCTTGAGCAACAGTCTCAGCCTCACTGCTCTGCCGCCGCCAGCAGGTCCTCGTTCGTGGCCTTGCTCTCCTTGTCCCCAGGCACCTGTCTCCCAGTGTGTGTGCTTCCTGATCGTCTCTCCCTATTTCCTCCTGGCCTTTGCTCCCCGCCCCACTGTTCCCCTCTCCGCTGAGATTGGGTTGGACCAAAAACACTAGAGTTAAAAACCAAAAGGTAGCGTCTCCTCACTAATTAACTCGGCTCCCCCAAGCCAGTCTATAGACAGCTCCTCTGAGGTCATGAGCCCATCTCTAACCCAGCAGACACCACCTCGTCCACAGGGCACGGTGCTCTCACCACAGGCTGAGCCATCCTAGCAGGGCAGCCACCTTAGAACTACGGACATCAACAGATTCTGGAGTCAAACTGCCTGGATCCTGGCTTTGCCTGTCACTGCTGTCGCCTTGGGCAAGTTATCAACATCTCTAAGCCGAAATTTCCCCAGCTCTTAAATTAGGAAAAGGGTGGGAAATAATAGAGTTATTAAAACATTGTTTAGAGTGATTACTACGTCTCTGGCACCCCCTTTCTATGCCTGCCTCTCGCTGGAGCTTAGATGCCCTGATCTGGAGTGACGCTGTGATGCTAGGGGCAGGCCCGGGCCTCTCAGAAGCTCATCATTCACGTTTTCATATCCAGACTGTCCTTCATACTTCTCCCTTCCGTAGACTTACTTCTCCCTTCTGTTTTATCCCCATCTTGGTTGTTTTGTGCTTGGGTTACTGATTTGTACAATATCTTGGCTGGAAAGACTTATGATTGAAATAACATCTGGACTTGGGTTATACCATTACATAGGAAGCTAGCATACTCCTGTGTGAACTTCTGTTCTTAATTTTGTTTTAAAGGATATGATTATTGGCTTAAGCAAAATGTTAAACTGCCATTCTGTACACCTAGGACTTTATAGGAAATGCAGGGCTATATGGAACTCAATTATTGTTTACAATGATAATTACATCACAATACATTAGAAGAAAGTAAGTTCAAGCCAAAAATATTTGCTTAAATAAATTAATATTTGAAGTCAAACATGTCTCAAAGAAAAGATGAACCCTGACTAATGAATTTGCTTGCAAGACAGACTGGGGTTGATGTTGGCTAAAACATCTACATAATGCTTGCGACTCAAGGAAAAAAGTAGATGATATTCCACGTGGTAAAGGTCAAAAACTCAAATGTCACTCAAGCCCCAGGAAGTAGCAAAAGGCATGAGCTGAAGGACACTAGGAAGCGAACAGGCAAAGGTGAGGACGGGGTGGACTGGGGGTGCCTTGGCCTGTGCAGGGAGGCAGAGATCTCCAGCCATGGTTAATGACTGTCATTCATAAATCAATGCCAATTTCCAGATACTCCAATTTTCCAGGACAAACCAGAAATCCAGATATTTCTGTGAAAGCACTCATATTTTAAAATATTGGTACAGTATTTTTAAAAACCACTCAAGAGAAAATAAAATGAGTTTGAATTGTGAATTTTTCATCTTTGCAGAAAGAATGGTGTTCGTTATAAGAAAGAGGAAGAGAGACAGGTTTTCATTCTTCCCTACTGAAATCCCAGCTTGAATATTTCTGAGGCACGGAAGATTTAAATTACATGAATTGAAACACTTTCTTTGTTTTAGTTAACCCAAAATAAAAGGCCACTTAAAGAAAACTGGACACAGAATGAAGTTTCTGACTTCATAATGATCTGGCACAGGGCACCCAGGCCTTTTTCTCTGAGGTGCCAGACCATAAATTTTTCAGCTAGTATTTGCTTCAATTAAGAGAAAAGGCTGCACTGCGGGCCGGCTGTTTTACAGATCCTGCGTGACGTTTCCCAGAGAAACCTCACCTGCTTAGTCTCACTTTCCATTAGGCTCAAACTCACAGGGTCTCTTGAAGAGTGTCATCCCTCCAAACCACCGGGCTCAATCCACAGCCTAGGAAAGCACATTGGAGGACCAGCCAGAGAAACCTGCTGGAACTCAGAGGACCACGGGAGACCTGGGCAGTGACCACGTTTAATATTTAACAAAGTAAGCTTAAGTCTGAGAAATGACTTCGCTTCCTTTGTTCCAGAAGCAAGATGAATGCTTTGAGCAATCCAACACGGCCTCACCTCCATGAGACTCAGGAGAAAACCTCTGCTACTTATTTATTTTGTTGATAATATATGTTAATTTGAATTCCCCAACTTTTTATTAGTGCATTTTATTGGTGCATATACAGATTCCTCGATTTCATTCTGGTAGATGAGCACATGCACATCCATGCTTTAATCATTTCCCTCACATCACCACTCTCACTCCATCACTCCCCCTGGGTAGGCTCACATTTTGGGAATGTTCAATGCATATAATGTAATATGATCATGTTCATGCCCCCATTACCGACCCTTACACCCACGCCGATGAATTACGCCAATCCTGATGCCAATCTCTAGGTCTAAGGTGAGTCTGGATGTGCATTCTAATTTGGGGATGTCTCAAGATATTTGAAAACTAAGGAAGGGTAACTGGCAATGAAGGAAACCCTTGACTGGAGCCACGGTGTATGAGATACAGAAGTACAAGCTTTGCTAAGACTTGGTAGCTCCACACTTAGGCAAGGGAAAGAAAAGGGGCAAGAGGAAAATTGAAATGATCCAATCCCCATGGAACCAGCGCCAGCACATTAAAAAGACATGACACATTGTACCCCATAAATATATAGTTACTGTCATTTAAAAATACAAATTTAAAAAAAAATTTTTAAATATGATGCTGTCTCAAAGCCTAGCCCGACTCAGTTTCCAAACCCTGTCCAACACAGCCCAAGCTCAAAAAGAGCAGAAGCCCTGGACGGCAGTGCCTTGGAGCGTGTCCCAATAGAGTTTGACTTATATTGCTGAAATGCCTACTTTGTCTTTCTGGGTCTTTTCATTACTAAAATTCAGAGAAGAGATGACTATAGAAGTTAATGTCAGTGGGTCTGACACACATCCTTTGGTATTTGCATACTACTTGTCTCAAAAATTTCCCTCTATCTAGAAAAATAAAATTGTATTTTTTAACTAAACAAAATTCAAGAATGTCAATTCAGCTTTTTTTTTCCTGGAAAGAAATAATATAGTCTCTCCTAAAATGCTATTGTTTTGAGTCTGTACAGATGATTTTCATCTCTTTTAAGTCCATTTTGCTTGTTTTGTCACTTTTTCTTCAGGCAGCACCTTCCAGGAAGCCACTGGTATCTCTCCCGGCCATGGGAAGGTAACATGGACTAAAGATAGCATGGGCTGTGCTCGAGGGAGTCTGATCGCCTTTCCTGCTCCCATCAAAACCTTCAAGGAGAACTGCCATGACCTGAAAGCAGTGACTTTTAATTTCCCTTAAAGTAGATCCGGTCTTCAGGCTCTCACATGATATAAAAGGCCCCAAAGCACTCTTTCTGATGCTAGCAGGAACTGCACGATGAGACAGGAATTTAACTCTTGGGTGCTATAAGCACATCCTCTGGTTTCTATTCTTGAGTGTCCAAATATAGCCACAACATTCAAAACTTCTCTGTATTACCATTATATGGCAGTTCATTCTTCCCTTCACTGCCTCCAAGGAGGTCAGAGACCACCCTCGGAGGCTCTAGTATATGTGCTGCCGAAGCGAGCACACCCCCCTCGGAGGCTCTAGAGGTTTAATGCAGGAAATATATGGTCAAAAACCAGGATAGTACATGTAAGGAGGCACAACCATTGGAACATATACTTGAGGGGAATGGGCTGTGAGTCATCTGTGTGGGGAAAATGATAAAGAAAAATTAATCCAGCAATGCGCTCCTTGGTATTTACCCAAATGGGTGAAAACTTGGGTCTGCACAAAAACCTGCATGTGGGTGTTCATATTAGCAAAACTTGGCGCAATCAAGATGTGCTTCAGTAGGTGAATGAGTTTAAAAACTGCGCTGCATCCAGACAATGGAATATTATACAGAACTAAAAAGAAACGAAGCGGGGTAACACAAGCAAGACGGCCGAGTTCCTCACACATGCGCACACACACACACACACACACACACACACACACAAAACAAAGAGTAACAGCTGCACCCCTGGAGTGTTTGCAGCTGAGCCCTGGGATGCAGCTAGGCTGTGGCAGAGACACCGCAGAGCAGTGACCCGGGATGGCCTAATAAAGATAAAACTAACCACAAGGCAACTACCGTCCCATTTTAGAGGTCAAGAGGGAACGGAGGGGGACTTTGCTTGGTGAGGAAAGCATCAGCAAGAGGCCCCAGCCAGCCCCAATAAAGCCAGGGCTGCTGCAGTACCCTCCGCTGGAGGCTCCTGCAGCCCTCTCAGGCCCTGGGGCTACGCAGGGAGCTGCCAGGTTATCACCCCATCACACTGGCCTGCAGAAAGAGCTCAGCCCAGGCTGTGCCCTCCTCTCTTCAGGCTCCCAAGGCATCATGCCAATTTGAGGCCCGCCCACCCCCTCCAAGGCCCTGAGAAGCCCCTGGGCAGCTCATCCTGGGCAGCCTGGCCACTAAGGGGCTCTAGAAAGCAAGGGTACAGCCACACTTCACTCCCGAAACAAAGAAATGATCGATGTCAGAGAAATGGACTACCTTGATCTTATCACGATACATTGTATGTGCATGTGCTGACATGTCACACCATGACCCATAACTATGTATAATTTCTAGGTTAAAATTTCTTAGAATTTTTCAAAAATAAGTATCAAAGTTTTCAAGATGATCTATGAAGCCATGAAATGACATGGAAGAAATTGAAACGCATATTACTGTCAAAGAAGCCAAGCTGTTAAAATAACTGTGTGATTCCAACCACAGTATACAACATTCTGGAGAAGACACAATGACAGACACAGCAAAGATCAGCGGTTGCTAAGGGTTGAGGGCAGGGGAGATTAATCGGCAGAGCACAAGAGGATCTGGGGGCAGCGGGACTCTCATACGATACTATAATATCCAACGGACTTGCACCACTGTACATTTATCAAAACCCACAGAACGCACCACACCCAGATGAGCCCAGATGTGAACTATGGGTGCTTGCTGACCACAGGGCATCAGTGTGAGGTCACTGATTATAACAAAGATTCTGCTTCAGCGTAGGACGCGGGAAGTCAGGAGGCCGCGCACACTGGAGCGAGGGGAACTGAGTGGCGGATGAGGGGCAGCACCGCTGACAGAGCGTCTGGATAGAATCAGAAAACGGAAGCGCTGCCGGAACTGTAACTTAACGGCACACTTGGAGAAGGGCAGACTTATAGGCGTGTTACAACCAAAGTCGGAAATCAATTAAAGGCCTGCAACCACAGGCTCCTGCTGCTTGTCACATAGCTAGCTTGCTAAGTTCAGTCAGCCTTGACTATCTACATCTCTTTGATAATGTGCTGGGCCGACTTGACGGTGTCCAGCTTTTGTTTTCCTTAGTTTGAAAAATATACACTGTATCCAGCTTGCTCCAAGGACTTCATGCCTGGGACGGACTCGCCCCGTCAAGACATTTAACTCTACTTGCTCTGCTCACATCCCTAATGATAAACAATTCCTTTTAGGTAAATCTGCCTGGCAACATATGACTTAATTCATGCAATGCATATATCCAATCATGTAACAACCTGCTTCAGCTTTGTACTTCCCATTTGCAAATTGTACTTAATCTCAACTCAAACCTGATTCTGGCCTGGTGATTTGAACCTCTGCATTCCCCAGCCTGCTAGCATAATAAAAATGGTTTTCTAACTCCTTGGTGCAGAGAGTCTTCCATTTGGTCTGATATTGATTTTCTGAAACAGTATCAGAGCCTTTTAAAGTCTGTAGCAGGAGAAAACTAAAAGTTCCTTCTCTGAGAACCTGTGAATCAGTGCCATCCTGGACATAGTGTGGTTGGCTTGGTTGGGAAGCGAGGACATGGCCTCTTTCACAAATGCGTTACCAACTTTCAGGAACCTCCCAGGTAGAAAGTATAAGAGTAGTGAGTAGGGGCAAGGTATAAATATAGACAAAGCACAGTTTCTATTTGGAGCAAGCTCACTGTTGGGTGGAAAGATGGGCATCGCCCTCATAAACAATGTTGATGGGAGCAAAGGGGGAAGAAGAGAGAATCCTGGCTGAACAAGACATGTCAGTGTCGGTCTCAGTGCCCCACGGTGAAGAATCGCTTCTCCACAACCATGTGCGTGGTGATCAGTCATCTGGCCCATTAATGTCTCCTTCTCAACCAATCTCACAGGTAAACGATGTAATTTTAGAAGTGAGGATAAGATCTTTCTACCAACCCAAAATTGCACTCTGCTTGTGAATGCCAGAAATTCCACCGATACAACTCAATTTTATTAGCTTCTGCCACCTATTGAAACACATATAGCCTTAGGAGAGATTAGATTTAAAGCCACGTAATTCAAGTGTAACTCTGAATTTATTTACCTGATCTGAAAAGGTGGTTTTGCTAGGAGAAAGGCTATCATAAACTCAAGATTACTAAACACAGAAATACTTGGGTGGGAGAATAAGAACATTTTAAACACTCTATTAACGTTAAGATTTGATAAATTAATTTTCTTTATGATAATATGGGGGAAAACATCAAAGGCTTGATCCATGAAGGAATTAATAAGCTGGGCTTCATTAAAAAAAAAAATTTCAGATGGGTATGATCACAAAGCTTGTAGTCCCTACTACCCAGGAGGCTGAGGCAGGACAAGCATTTGAGTCCAGGAGTTTGTGACCAGTCTGGACAACATGGTGAGACCCTGTCTCTAAATAAATAAATAAATATCTGCTCTGCCAAAAGCACTTTCAAGAAACTGAAAAGATATGACACACAGAGAGAAAATATTTGGGAGAAAGTATTTGCAAAAGACATCTGATGAAAGATTGTTATCCAAAATATATACAAATACTTAAAACTCAACAAAAAGAGAATAGCCAGGTTAAAAAATAAGGTTTTACTTATAAGTAAAACCTTTAAGGTACCCCCAACAAAAAATGATACAGAGAGGGCAGATAAGCATATAAAAGGATGGTCCAGATCACACATCATCAAGGAAAGGCAAATTAGAATGACAACAGGACACCACCAAGCACCTAGTACACTGGCCAAAATCCAGGACTCTGGCAACCCCACATGCTGGGGAGAATGTGGAGCCAGAGTGCTTTTATTGCTGCAGGAGAGGAGATGATGCTATTTACCACTTTCAAATTTGGATCTGACAAAATTAAATTCCCTCTTAACATATAATCTAGTAGTCATACTCTAGCATTTCCAAAGAGTTGAAAACTCATGCCCACAAAAAGACTTTCCCATGAATGTTCAGAGAAGCTTAGTGCATAATTGCCAAAATATAACCAAGATGTCTCAAAGTACATGAATGCACAGATAAATTGTGATACATCCAAAGAGTAGAATATTATCCAGTTTTGACAAGATATGAGTGATCAAGCTATGAAAAGACATGGATAAAACTTCAATGTATACTGCCAACTCAAAGAAGTCAACCTGAAAAGACTATATGCTGTATGATTCCAGCCATATGACATGCTGGAAAAGACAAAACCCTTGTTACAGTACAGATTGGCGGGGGTGGGGAGGAGAGATAAAAAGCTAGAGGATTTTTATGATATCATCATGATGGACATAGGTCATTATTTGTCAAATGTAGTAGAATGTACAAAAGCAAGAGTGAATCTCAATGTAAGGTAGGGACACTGGGTGATATTGGACATTGTTGTCACAATGCTGCTGATCCCTAGTAACAAATTACCACTCAGGTGAGATAGTCACAGTGGGGGAGGCTCAGCAGGAGGGGGTAGAGGGTCTATGGGAAATCTCTGTAGTAGCTGCTCAATTTTGTTCTGAATCTAAAACTGTTCTAAAAAATAAAATCTAATCATAATATATATATAATGAAATGAAAACAGTACAACCATTGAATGCTTGCAAAATAATCAAAACATTGATTATGTTTTTACTATTCATTGTTATGTTATATTTTACTATTCACATTACTATTAATCTTGAAAACATACTTAGAGTAGCAACCAGACAGTTTTAAATTTGTCTCAGCCTCACTCACTGGCATTCTTTTCGAGGTCACAGAATATGCATTTCCCAGCCTTTCTTCTCCGTGCGTTTATTTTCCTTTGATTTCCTTGAGTCAGGGGAATCAAGGACAGGATCGGGGTATACCCATGTGCTACAGGCTGCCTTTCAATACAGTCTAATCTCTTTAACTTTTACTAGATCAATAAGGCTTAGTATGACACTGACAACATAAATATGACCTTAAAGCTCAGTCAGGGAGATCCTGGGTATCATCACCATCATGCTAACCTCTGAGGCCTGCTTTCCTTCAGAAGAAACCCCTTCCTTTAACTCCTGGAGAATCAGTGAGATAATCAGCACTTTTAAACAAAAGGACGGTAAATTTAGAGGGAAAATTAACCATAAAGAGCGTAATTTATAGAGGAGAGGTGCCTAATGCTGACACAGTTAGGTACTACAGGGCTCCAGAGCCCTGAGGTCCACCCTGGTCCTCAAAGAGAGGCATCTGCCTTCCGCCTACACCTACCAGTCCCCCAGACACGGGCTGGCTCTATACTAGCTCATCACATACTGCATCCAAAGTAGCACTGTATTCATGTAACAAAACACACAGACACACAGCGCCCCCTTCAGGACAGGGCAGAGGGGGAGAATGCACAGTTGAGTTGTCACATCATACTCCACTAAATTACAGCCAATAGTCTTGAGGGCAGAGTTTATGTCAATGTTCATAGCCTCCCTGACAACCAGCAATGTCCAGAACAAAAAACAAGGCACCCAATAAACAACTGTATTAAAGAATGAACATGTGAACTCAATGATTTCTCACTGCTTAAAGCCTGACGTGAAGAACTTAATGTTCTAATTCAGCCCCTGATAAATTCTGATTTGTAAGGACATCACCAATAAATCCTCCACTGATTGAGATCCATCTTCTCTTTACTGTTCGCTTTCCAACTCAGACCACTTTAAAATGTGCCAGTGATCAGCTAAGTAAATAACCCACCGGGAAGGGGACCACTCCGAGGCAAAAGCAATACTTTCGAAACTGTACATAGTCACTGAGACAAAAAGAACTCCTAAATTCAAAACGAGAAATCTATTATGTTTAACAGGAGCTAGTATTTCCTGGGTCCACTACCTACTGGGAAGTGTACGGACACATCACACCTGCTTTGTCCCATCTTTACAAAAACCCCACCAGCTAAAAATAATCACCTCCATTTTGCAGATATTTAAAGTAAGAGTCAGAGAATTATTTTTGTCCAGTGTCACTTGTTTAAATGCTCAAGAACATGAACCTTGGGGCCAGACTGATCTAAATCCTGACTCTGCCGCTTCCTCCTGAGTGACTTGGCCAAGCACCTTTGTCTGTGTAGATGGCTGTTACTTTTACTAGACATGCACTGCGCTGACCGGGAAGGCAGGCTCCCACCCGGCTCCAGACACTTCCCAGATAACAACAGCGCACATCGACACGGCAAGCCCTGTCCTCCAGGTACAGAGGCACAGAAGGAGACCTTACAATGACGAACCTTTTAATACTCTTCTACAGCCCTCCAGTAGAGGTGTTCTTGATCCCTCAGTGTGCGTTAGGAGAACAAGCCACACCAATAATGTGAGCAGAGAACTTAACAGGAGGAACAGTTGAACATGTGTAAAGCTGTTAGCCAGGAAAGGAAAAACCCCACGAACAAACACAGTTTGACACGTCTCCGCCTTGGTTTCCTCCTCTGCACAATGGAGCTAATAACTGTACCAGTTACTAAAATTATTGTCTCTCAGTTCCACACTCGCCTTTCTATAACCTATTTTGTGATGCTGGGTCTGGAGGGACTCGGCCACAACCGTTTCCTCTTAGCCTGCTGGCTTCTTGGTAGCTCTGCCAGTAGGGGGCGCCAGGAGGAGGTCGCCGAGGGAAGTGGAAGGCCTTGCACACATACGCGCACGCATCCACGCACTCACTCACACCAGCAGGGTGAATGTTCTTTGCCCTGTGCAGACCCACAGAATCCGTCCTGTAGCTTTGGTACTTACAGGATGAGCCTCATTTCGTGCCCCTGAGGGACATGAGCGTTTTCAAACCAGCACTCCGCAGAGGTCTGGATTTCGGCTTGTGGGGTGCTCAAGTGTCTAGGTGGCTTTAGTGACCCCAGCTCTTTCTTTTGTTCCCTGGAGCTGCTCCCTAGGACTGCTACTTCATGCTCTCTTACAGTTGCTGTTTTCCCCGTTCCATGACCTAGCTAACAGCTTCACACACGCTCAACACTTCCTCCTAAAAATTCTCGGTGCAAACGACTGGCGTGGCTTCATTCTCCTGACTCGCTCAGAGACTGAGAACACCTACTTTGGAGTGTTGCGCGGGATATTAAATGTTTCCTCCTTGCGAGGCGACCACACTGCACCCGGAACATAGAGTTTGCTGTATCTGTGTTTGCTGTTATTATCTGTTAAGTATCCAGGGCAGGGCTGGAGCCTGAGTCTATCTTCCCAACCAACACGATGCTACCTTGGCAGAAACAGGAAAGGTCCGCACAGGCGCCGGGCTGGACATTTCCACATCACTGCCTGTTTCAGTCTTCTGAAGCACTTCTAAACAATTTGCATTCTTGCAGTCTTTTCTCTGACAACTGACACCAAGAAAGGTATTCTGGTTTGTGTGTCCATTGCCTGAAAAGTTTGGCAAGGGCCCCGTCCAGGGCAAATTTTTATACTGGACTCTCCAAATTGAGGATAAGCTTTCCTAAACTCTAAGAATTAATCCATGTGCATTGTTGCCTCCTGTATCACCAGGAATTACGGTAATTTAAATGTGTGTCTGTGTTTAGTATTTTCTATTGCTGTGAACTTTATTAATTAAACATAATTTTAAAACATTTTTAAGTGCTTATTTTCTCCTAGGCACTGGCATGTTAAATGATTTCACATACACTATCTCATGTGTCCTCGACGTACTGTGCGAGCGGTGTGGTCATCTTCACAGATATGCCCCCGTCACATAATGAAGGGATGGAACCAAAAATGGAAAGCAGTGCTTTCTGACTAGCAGAGCTCATGTTTTAACCAGTTCACCAAAGGTGAAGGTCCTTCTCCACAGCAGATGCTTAGAGAACAAAATATAGTAAAAATGCAAACAGACAGTGACAAATATCTCCAGTGGGAAGGGCTGAGAAAATAAAAGCAAGGCCTCCTGCAGAATCTTACGACCTTGTTTGCAGAATTCTCTTAAACTATAGGAAGATTCTCAGGTTGTATCACCGGGTTTCAAGAATCTTGCTGGAAAGATTGTATTCTGTTTTACTTCAAGGTTCTCTCTACACTTTCAATTTCATTATTATGGAAGCAAAGCAAATGAAATCTCAAAAACACTTTGTTTCTGGATCTATCCTGGCCTTCCAAAGACAAGTCACTGTCTTAGAGGAAGACAAGGGTGGAGCAACTACCAAAAGTAATTATTTGATAAAGGAGCAACCCAGAAGGGGAAAAGAGAACCATACCTTTTGCTTGGTACTCGACTTCAGGCCGACTCTGGAACGACTTTTGGACTAGGGGAAAAATGAGAAAGAAATCTATGAAGAACACAGCATAAGAGTAGAACTTATTCTAAAGTCATTTCCTCTAGAAGGTAAAAACTGTAAGTTAGAATTCTTTCCTTTCACCTTCCTCCCAGCCTCTAGTCATCTAAGAATAGAAACAGCACAGTGTGCAGCACTGGATTTAACATGCTGAACGGAAGGCAGCCGCATAAGCCCCGGAGCTGCGAACCTGCAGGGGAGCCCGCACTCTGTCAATGCCGTGTTCATAGTTACTGGCTCAGCATCTTTCTCTGGAGGACACTTGCAGAAATCAAAAACTGCAGTGCACGAGGAAACACTCGTAATTACTATAAGGCAAAGGGAAAGAAGGGAGGAAATGAATAAAAGCGGAGCAAGGGAAAAGGAAAAGAGAGGAAGGAAATACACGCTCCGTAAATTGGAAAAAGAGAAAAGAGAACTGGGATGAAAAAAATAAAACAACCCAGAGCATACTTCTGCCAATATTTCCTAATGTGTTTCCAGAGGGCAGACTTTAATTTCTGTAAATTTAAATAAATTTTCATTAGCTGAAAACAAAGCTCTCAAAAACTAGTTTGAATATAGGGCCTATTTCCTTCCCGTTTGTTCTTGATTATCTCCATTGATTTGGGATTATAAAGCTAAAGCAAGCATTAAACTGTGCCTGAGAATATTTTGGTGCAGAATATTATCATGGTTTTTATCTCAGAGAGGAAAAAAGCAAAAGTCAAGCTCACTATATTTAGTATTCAGATAGTGCATATCCTCAGTCTTGCACGTACCATAAATCAAAGTTAAACAAATTACTATAGTATAGCTAGAAAAATGCCTTCCTAAATCAATGGACTCAAACTTTTGGGCTTCAGGAACTTTTTACACTCTTGAAAAATATTGGAGTTTCTAAAGATACTGATTTTTCTAGAAATTAGAACTGAGAAACTTTTAAAATATATATTCATTAGTTCATTTGAAAGTAGCAAAAATAAGCCCATTAGATATTATGTGGCACATTTTATGTATGTAACAGAAAAAAATGAGAAGGGAAAATTTACATTTTTTTCAAATCTCTTCAATGCTTAGTTTAAATAAAAGATAACTTGATTCTCATATTGCTTTTGCCTTTAATCTGTTTTGATATGTTTTGTTGGCAGTAAGTGAAAAAAATCCATCCTTATTCAGATACATAATCTAAAAAGGGAAAGAGTATTCAAATAATCCTTTCAGATAACTGTAGATATTCTTTTCTGATAATATACCAAAACTTGACAAGTGATGGTTTCTTAAAGATTAGTTGCAATGTAGAGCCTTGAATCACACCAAGAACAATTTATGCTCTGTTATATAATAACTTGCTGGTCTATTTTGTGTTTTCAATAGATTAGTTTGTAGCACCATGCATTGGCCCCTGGAAAAACTGTGATTTGGTGAGTTAGGCAGAGTTTCCAAATACTGACCCATTTCATCATATAATATCCAAAAATCACACTTATTAATCACCAACCTCATGTACAAAAACTTCAACGGCTGATAAGCTGCTAAAATCACAGTAACCGAAACAATGTTTCCCAAATCCTAATTTTCCCCTTGGAAGCTTGAATTTTATTATGGGTAACAATTACCTCAAAAAAAATCTTTTTCTTCAAGCAATAAGCTCATCTCATTTTATTTTTTTGCAAATATGTCTGCCAACTATCTGAGTCCAAATGACTATAGTTTACCTCTTTTTCTTTCAAATTCAAATGATCTTTCATGACAATGAACTAGTTCAGCTTATAATTCAATCACACAAGTGCTCTTCCTTAAAATAGCCACTGAAAGCAGCAAGTATGCTTTATGGATGCAACTTACTTTATCATACAAAATACTAAAAAGATATGTACTAAGATACATAGCAAACTGAACGATGTTTACTATTTCATCAAGGGTATTCTCGAGCAAAACAAGTACTGTATGTTTGTTTGCAGGCAGTATAAATGCTCAGTATGGAAATTACAATGATTACTGAGTAGAGTTTAGTGGTTCTGCCTTAGGTCATTGAAAGCACCACCAGTTTTAGCCACCACTGCTCTTGCACAATTAGTGCAAGTTTCCCCCAGTGCTATAGTTTAGATGTTAATTTTCCCTAAGGTTCCTATGTTAGGGCTTATTCCCCAGACTGGGAAGGCGTGGAACCTTTCGGAGGCAGGGCCTTCTGGGAGGGCTTCAGGCTACGGTGGTTCATCTGAAGGTCACTGTGGAACCTGGTCTCTTTCCCTTCCTTTCTTCACCTCCACTTCATGTGTGAGGTGTATCACTCTGCCGTAGACTCCTGCCATGACGGTATCACGCCAAATGCCCATAGTAGCAGAGTCCCTCAATCAGACTGGAATCTTTGAAACTACAAGCCAAATTAAGTTTTTTTTTTCTCTTTATAAGTTAACTGCTTTGGGTATTTCATTATTGCAACACAAAGCTGACCAAGGTATCTAACAGAAAAACCAAGAGAACACCCTTTTACAATTAATTATGGAGTTTGGATTTCTGAGATTCTCTTGGAGACTTCCGCCTTATCATTTAAAGCAGTTCAGCCTAAAACACATCCTTCCTCCTTCAAATAAATGTATGTAAAGAAGAAAGAGCCAATGAAAAGTAACCTATCTCCATCTCCACCTCTTCTCTGCTACTTTAGAAGAGGAAAACCAGTCAGGTCAGTATCAGGCTTCCTCCTGACAGACAGAAGCTAGATGAGAAAAGGAACTTTATAAAAAGTCAATGGTGCTCACTTTCATTTATTCATGCGGTACTTTGAGAGCCCTCTGTACCGGTATAAACTGGACTGTTTCCCACCAGTACTCATATGTTAAAGTCCTAATTCTTACAATCTGACTTTTTGGAGATAGAGCCTTTAAGGAAATGACATGCTAAGTGGTAGGCAGGCCCTAATCCAGAATGATTGGCATCCTTATAAGCAGAAGTGATTACGATACAAACAGCACATATGCATGGGGGAAAGATTGTGTGAGAATACAGACTTCCATTCACAACCAAGCAGAGAGGCTTCTGAAACCAACCTGCTGACAGCTTGTTCTTGGCTTTCTACTGTCAGAACCATCAGAAAATAAACTTCTGTTACTGAAGCCCACCCTCTATGGTATTTTACTATGGCAGCCCTAGCAGACTAATACAGACCTTGACCAATATACTCTAATTAAGAAGTCAAGAATCTAGAAAACAGAAGTCCAGCAACACTAAGTGCTTAGTTAAAAGGGGGTATTATGGTTGCATTCATGGTCAACCCTATGCATTCTGAGAGAGAACGTATGGAAGGGTGGTTCTCAAACTACCAAATATCATTAGGGGCCAATTAACCATGCAATAGTCCCAACTCCAGAAATTCCCAGTCTAGGAGGTGCCCAGGAATGTGTATGTCCCAAGCAGCCCAGGGAAGTGAGCTAGACGTACGTTCTTCACATCACAACCGGCCTGCCAAGCACAGTGACAGCTTGGAGTGAGATGTAGGAAACTGCTGCTGTTTCTCTGTCTCTTTCTCATTGTAATCTGAATAAATGAACTTCTTCTTTTTCCCTTTAATGTGCCTGGTGTTAACATCTTAATTTGCTTAAGCCACATGGGTGGGCTGGAGAACAAAAACAGCGTAAATCTTGACAAATTAATCTAACTAGTCTACAAGCAGATCTGTAGCCATTTTTAACATCTCCATCTTAAAAACATAAGCACACAAATTCTGTGTTTATTATATTTTTGCAAGTTGAGTTGGGCTTTTATATCAGATTAAATGCTATACATATCTGTGAATATAACCTTCTATACAAGTCAAAGTCATAGTAATAAATATGATTTAAAGACATGCCTTTCGTTTATAAAGATTAAAAGCTAATCCACTTCTAAAGGAATACCATCTTCATTGGACATTGAATGAGTACTTGGGTCTCTCCTGGTAAATGCCTTATGCAGACAGAATAGAGGATTGAGTTAGTAAAAGATCAGAGGCCACGTACATACCACGCTCTGCAGTTGGTTTCCTATGTACAAGCAGGCGGCCTTCTAAACTTTTCTCTCATAAATTAGATGTTACCAACTCTGGTTTATTTCACCCATAAAATAATTTTATAGGTCACCTCACAAAGGCATATTTAATCTCCAGTATAACTACAATGCTATAAATTATAATAAAAATCAATAAAGTGTCACAATACTAACAAAGCAGAAAAATAATAAAATATTTTAATTTTGCCACAGAGTATCTTGAACAATAGAGGAACCAAAAAACACCTTTAATTTGGAGGAGACAGAGATTAACGTAGAAACTCTGACCCTCTCAAGAGGCCTTCAGGATACCAAGACCAGGTGCTCCCTGTGAGGGTGTCTGACACCCCCCACCCAAGTCCTCCCATATGGATTAATGGCTTTGCTTTCCTGGACTCCAGACCACTTTGACCATTAGCAGCTGTGGACAGGGTCACTCCAAACAGTACAGAGCAGCAGAACCAAGATGGCTATGAAGCGGCTTCAGGGCAAGTGCACGGCACCACCCCGACTCTCTCCGACCTGACCGTTTCCTGTGTCTCCTTCCACCAACATGAAAAACACAGAAATGGGGGAGAAAAGAAGCAGCGCCCGTGCACACACACAGATAAAGACACAGGGCCACACACACACACACACACACACACTCCTCTCAGATAACTGAGTGAGAATTAGAAAATATGAGGCAAAGAAAGATAAAGAAAAACCTAAAATAAAAGTAACACCAACAACTGACATTTCTGAGCACTCGCAATGCATCCTCCTTGCACCACGCAGCTCATAGGCATTGCTTTGGTGACCCTCGTAACACGGCTCAGAGTGAATGTAATTGTATTATATCTCTACTTTACAGATGGCAAGACTGAGGCCCAGAAAGCTCAACAACTTGCCCCAAACGTTGCTGAGTAGTAGAATCAAGACTTACATGAGCTCATCTGACCCAAATTCCATAGTCTTAAACACTGTACCATTTATATGAGGAAAATTTGCTCAAGGAAGACTTCAACAAATTCAGGGAAGTGAAAGAAGCCGGAGAATAGGCAGAAATAGTGCATCACGAATCATGGCTTCAGAAGAAAGAATGGCAACTGTGAAAAAGAGGTGCTGGATCCAAAACGTATCACCTGCTTAGCAAAGACGGACCTGAGCTGACCTCCGTGGCCAAGGCCTGGGTTCTTCCTGGAGCCAACAGCGAGTGGCGAGAAGGGAGGAGAGCGTGGCAGTGTGGCAGGCAGGGGAGGGCATTATGCAGCTGGCGCCATCCACGCAGGAAGCACTCAAGTCGTGTGTGCTTAACTAGGAGGTTGCCTACAAAGTGGTTTAGTGTAGACCTCAAGGCATTTAAACAAAAGCGGCTACCAAGTAGGACTAACCCTCTTCTCCCACATACCCAGAGACCCCAGGAAGCAACGGTGGCAACAGAAGGCTTATAAAGGAAACCCATGGTGTTCTTCTATAACTAAGTTATACCAGTGTCCAGGATCCTGACCTTAACTCTTACTAAGCAGTATTAATTAAAGCAGTGTGCTCTCTACAGTTACTCCAAAGTTCAAAACAGCAAAGAGTGACTGTGATCATGTTTCCCAGGCCCGCTTATGAAAATGAGTGTCCTGACATCTGAGTCTGCAGTCGAGATGGAGTACATCACATGCAGAACTTTACAATGGAAACCCAATGGGAGTTTAAGAGACCTCAGCCAACAGAACCGCTCAATGTCCCCACCAGTAACACGGCCCACGCTGGAAAGAGAGCCCAGTTTATGATTCCTCTGCTACTTTTAAGAGAATTAGGAAATGTTTCAGTTTGTTCTACCAACATTACAGACTCTAATTTAAAATCCCAAATGAAACTGACACGGGCACATTCTTAAACACAGGCTCTGGTCTAAGCTCCCTTAACTGAAAGCCTCAGGGCAATGTAATGGGATCACCCTGCGCATGGAGTGAGCAGCCACCCAGTAACTCAGGAGAGGGCTATCTGGCTTTCCTAACAGGCTGCACTTGGACACATCACCTAGTGTTTGGAGGCTGGAACAAAGGACACCTCTGAGTTAGTGCGACATTAGGAAAGCCTCCGACTTGTATCCTTGCACAGCTTGATTTCCAAGGCAGCAAGAGAAGAAATGGCTGAATGGAAAGTTACAGCAGCGAGCAAGCAGGGCCCTGCCACCTAGGGCTTTGCCACCTAGTGATTTGTAGGTGCTAAGTGCAGCCAAGGCTGCAGAGTTATCAGGACACTCCGCGCACTCTCAGTTGTGTATTAGTCCCATTTTCTTTTAAAGAAATCACAAGGACAGTTTAATGCAAAAGGTCTGTGAAGTTCTGAACTGCAGTTAATTATAAAGGAAAAGGGGGGGGCACCGCCATGCCTAGAGGAGGGGGAGAATATCTGATGCTCAGATACAGATGCAGACACGTAAGAAGCCCTTCCATTTACAGCAGGATCTGTATAAAAGACAGGCATGGAACTCCCTTCTGGACCCCCCTTCTCCAATTTTATTATCTCCACCCAGAGTCACTGGACAGCTGGGGGGCCAGTTCTGCCTGTGGAGGATGAGACCGGAGTACGCTAATCCGGGAGCAGCAGTCGGTCCCCTCAGTTGCTGCCAGACATCTGTTGTTATTGTCCGCTCTGCCTCTAGCCCCTCCATCCTGGTACTTGTACCCTACCTGGCATCAGTCAGGGCCCCAGCAGGAAACACAGGGCACTCTGCAGAGCGTATAATGAAGTGATGCTCTTCAGAGATACAGACAGGATCAAGGAAAACCAGTAAGAGAGGAGGATGCATCCCAGGCCAGCAATGCTAGGAAGTGATTATCCCTTCTAACCCACAGACTTGAAGACAGAGGCCTTCCTGTGACCAGGGGTGCTGCAGCCACAGGACAAGGCACTGCCAGGAGCACAGTGGACATCAGAAGGCCACCCGGGTGTTAAGGAGTCAGAGCACTCTCCATCCTCTCACCTGCCCATCACCGAGCAAACACGGCAGGCAGGCAAGGACAGGGTGCTATACTCTGTAGAGGGCAGCCTCCAGTGTTACTTGCAAATAATTCGTATTTTGTGGGGAGGCCATGTATTCCTACTTCATAGTCCTGGGAAGCTTTTGGTTGTACCCATTTGAACTCATGGCTTTTGTTTTATTCAATGGGTTTGCATTAATTGACTTTCCTGTTGTTGCAAAAAGTGTCCGGCATCCAGTACTTAAGGAAGGTGAGATCTACCTGAATCACAGCCGTAGAGGTGGCAGCCCGTGGCCAGCTGGCTTCAGGGCAGCAGCACCACGGCGGAGGTGTGTGATGGAGCCAAACTGCTTAGCTCGTGGCAGACAGAAAGCAAATCACAAGGGCAGCGCGCCCGGAGAAAGGAAAGCCCCCCGTGACCCACTTCCTCCAACTGCGCCCCACCTCATAACAGCACATTCAGCTCTGCACATCAGTGGATCAATCCACTGAGGACGGCGCCCCAAAGATCCACCCGCCTCTCCAGGAATCTCTTAGTCCAGTCAAACTGACAGCCAAGGTTCACTGGTGTAGGGTTACAACCTGTTACTGTCATGATTTATTTTGAAGTTAAGCTGTTACAGCTGTGGCCAGGATTCCCTTAAATTGCTACTGGGTCACTTGAATGTCGCTGTCATCCTCTGGACCTTTCCTTACGTCCATGCACAGAGTGCTTGGGCTCATTTTGTAACTTTCCAGCCCCGATCCTGCAATCAGCCAGCCCTCCGAGAGTCCCTGATTCCTCTGACTACCCATATACATGCACATACACATGAAATATATACACATGCATGGAGAAACCAATCTCTACCACATACATGTCTATTTGCATTTGCATGTGCTTTTCCATCTACCCACCTACTCATCTACGTCCCTGCTGGTATAGCTTAGATGCAGAATGTCCCCCAGAAGTCTGCGATGGGGCTCCAGGAAGGTGACTGGACCACGGGGTGCTACTCTCATCTTCTCATCCATGAGTTCATAGCTGAACTTCGGTGAGGAGGTGCGGACTGGTTGGAGGAGGAGGCTCACTAGGGACGTTGCCTGGTAGAGTGTGTTTTTGTCCCTAGCTTCTGCCTTTTCTCTCGCTGCTTCTCGACTGCCACAGGTTAAGGAGCTTTCTTTTATATGACCCTTTCACCATGCCGTTTCTGCCTTGGAGCCGGCCCACTACAGACTGCACCCTCTGAAACCATGAACTAAAATAAACATATCCTCCTTTAAGTTGTGAATGTCAGGTGTTTTGTCCCAGCAGTGAAAAAGTCGCTAACACCCTTGCCTAGAAAATAACGCATTTAAACCAGTACCTCCAGTTCCAGTCCAGCACCGCAGAGCTGGCTTCAGTTCTCCCCTTCCCGTACTCACACCCTGTTTCTCTTGCAGTGAGAGACGTGGCTCCCATCGTCCTACCATATCTGCTCGTGAACCAATCTCCATATACAACCCTCTCTGTCACCTCTGCCACCCTTTCCTCAGAGAAAGCCCTTCACGTGCTGCCTGGGCCTTCACCCCTCTCCCAGAGCTGCCCCATCCCACACTGATGGCCTCCTACCCTCCTCAGGCTCTGACATTCACTCCTGGCTGTCATTGCTCCAACTCACTTGGGCTCCAGCACTCAAGGCCAGCACAGCCACCTTAAAAGACAATCTCCTCCTGCACCATCTCCGACAACCTGTGTTGGGTTGCTCTTCCGCCTGGGCCCCCTCTCCTCTCCTCCCTGCCCATTTCATACCTATGCCCAGCAGCCCTTCTAGGTGGATGCTCTGCTTACCGCACATGGACTCTGACACCCTGGGCCAGAACCCTTGCATGGATGCACTTCACATCCCAGTGACTCCAACAGCCAGCACCAGAACACATCGCCCCTGGTAGATGCCCTTCTAAGCCCTGCTGTGTGCCACCACAGTATACCTCCAGCATGCTCAGCCCTGGGCAATGGCTCTGGAATTGTTCAGGAAGGGAAAGGAAGTAAAGAGAAAAGGTGAAAGAGAGAAATAGAAAGAAGAGCAGGAGTGTCAATCTGATGGATCATAAACAAGGGCGCATTGGGGCCCTGTCACCACCGCCATGGAGCTCCTTCTGAGAATGATGTCAATACAAAACAAAAGAAAACAGAGTCAAAGAGTTGCAGGGAGACAGATTCCCAGCAATGTAATTTGAACACCTGGATCCAGTCATGCCTATGTATTACTGCATTTTCACTGTGTAAAGGAATAAATTAAAATTTAGGCTCACGGCAGTTCCAGTGGGGATTTTGGTCACCGGTAATTGACAAAGTGAGTTACTCTGTTAGTCTAATTCTTATCTTGTGCATAATTTTAACAACTAACTGGCCTTCTGCAATATACCTATTAAGTGACTATCATGTATCCCAATTCAGAGAGCTGGATTTTCACTGTAATAACGTGATGCTATCACTACAGTGTCATGAGCGACTGTGAGTACACAGCTCACAGTTATTGTCTTCCTACGCCTTCCAACAGGCACTTGCCACCTAGGATGCACAGTATCTTTGCTGCCTGTTCCATGAAGTCACAGCTCACTCTTTACAGGTGCCACTAAGAACCGCCCTTAAGCCACTCCACCTGAGCCTGGAGCAGAGGGACCTGAGCTGAGCCCTTGGGATGACTCCAGGCACCCTAAGGCAAGCTACCCGCATGGTCACCTGAAATGTGACATCTTCCCCTGATAATGGCAATGAAAACAAACAGTACCATGCTCTCATAAGTACCACTGGCCTCATATCTAGTATCTCATTTATCTATCACAGCAATCCTGTGCCAAAGGCTCAGGGAGGTTCCCTAAGTGGCCAACGGCCAGTTAGCATCTAGTCAGGGTCTGCGCTAGCGAAGGAACTCTTAGCACATCACCAACACGTTCCTTCATTTTTCTTCTTCCTTTTGCTTTTAGATTATCTCTGATTTTTTAAAAATATGATTGTGGTAAAATACAAAACACATAAACTTCCCACCTTACCCAATTTTTATGTGTACAGTCATATTACGTAGCTTCACTCGGTCATTCAACCAATCTCCAAGCCCACTTTTATCTCACAAAACTGAAATTATGCACAACAAACAACTCCCCTCTTTCCCTTCCTGCCGGGGCTGGTGCCTCTACCTGGCCCCCTCCCCCACACGTGTCCAGTCCTGGGACGTAGATGGAGTGGAGACTTGAGGTGTGGCCTGCAGTTCCTCCCTGTCTGCCCTGGCTCTCTGTTCTGCCCCGCGCCAGCCCTAACACAAACCACGCAAGCTACAGAGGGCGGGGTCTCCCGGAGTGGTACTCACGGCACACAGATTACCAGGGGGATGAACCCTTCCTGTCTCTTTTGAACATCCCTTTCAGGCATGCCACTCACTGAGCCAGGAAGCTCCTATTACTATTAATAAATCTGCAGTACAGAGGGGAAGAAGGAGCTGTGCTCAAAATAAAATGATGAACTCGGTGTGTGAATAAAGCTACAATAAATGACTATAATGTATTCTGGATCTGTATGTCTCCAAGGCTAATTAATGTGTGGAAATCTAATATTGAGCATTCTGAAAACACAATGCCACAAAGAAAATACTAATAAATACCAGATATTTTCACTTGATAAACTCCAAATCAAGGATGAGGTAGGTTTTCGAAATTTTCTCTGCTGCTCTCTAAAGATACATAATGGGCACTTATTCATTCATTTGACAAATGCGTTCAAGTCTGTGCTCTAAGACAGGCAGAAGCCCAGCAAAGGAAGATCACAGGGCGCCAGACCGATGCCACTGTCCCCTCAGGAAGCTACAAAAACGACCCGTAGCTACAATGCCATGGGCCCCTCCATCCCTGTAGTGGGGTGGTTATGAAACACACAAAAACCCAGATGGCAATGCCTCTTCTCCAACTTACATCTCCTTATGAACTACTTCTTAGCTCAAGAAAGGGACATGGAGCAAAGGAGGCAGCCATCTTATTTGGCACCACTGAAAGAGAACGAGGATTAAGATTGCTTACAACTTCGCTCCTACCATGTCCCACTCCCTCTCCCACCCTAAATAAAGAGATTTGTTTTTTCTCTTTTTGTTCTAAGAGCTCACCTTCTTATGCATCTTCCTTCCAATAGCACACTCTGTCCTGAAGTATCAGAGTGGTCCTTGGTGATCATTTCACAAGGTCCCACAAGGCCTTGATGGTTCCCCTGCTCTAGGGACTCCAGGGTTCCAGGGTTCAAGGAAAGCCACTCATGTGCATGTAGACCCATGGGTGACCAGGCTGCAGGCTGGACACACACGTTCATGCACCTTCCAGTCCTCACCTTCTACAAGGGTGTATGGACCCACTAAGGTGCCAGGCTATACAGGACACAGTGCTGGATAGGGTCAGTGTGATTTCTACAGATTATCACATGCAACAAAATCACCAGTAAGTTTTATCAGAAGCCCAGGCATGTAAAATGTCTTCATCAACTTTCTATCGCTGTGACAAAATACCTGAAAAAATTAACTTATAAGAGGAAAGGTTTGTTCTGGCTCATGGTTTGGGAGGTATCAGTCCATGCTTAGCTGGTGCCATTACTTTCAGGCTTGTGGTGAGGCTGAGGCTGTGCATCCATCACAGCAGAGGGCAGGTGAAGGAGAGAGGTTGACTTCATGTGGCCAGAAAAAGAGAGAGGGAGAGGGAAGGATGGAGGGAGGGGGAGAGAGAGGGAGAGAAGGAGAGAGAGAGAGAGAGAGAGAGAGAGAGAGAGAGAGAGAGAGATCCCTAAGGACACACCCTCATGACCACCTCCTGTCAACTAGGTCCACTTCCTAGGTCTCCACCACCTCCCAATAACATTATCAAATTATGGCCCAACCAATGGGCTAATCCACTTATGAAGTTAGATCCTTCACGAACTCATAACTTCCCTCAGCCCCACCTCTGAGCACCGCTGCACTGGGAACCAACCCCTAACTCATGGGAGACATTTCCTATCCAAACCCTAACATGGAGTACACCCTCTCTACAGGCTGGTGAATTCTCAGGTTATTATTTTAATGCTGAATGGAATTATTTAACCCATTTGATCTTCATGGTACTGTATGACTTATTGATTTTATCCCAAACTTGTTCACCAGTCACTCCAACAATATTTACAAGAAAAATCTGCTCTTTGGCCCTGTCTCATGTGATTTTTGAAGTCCTATAATTAACTTTTTATGTGCTATTGCCACTTTCTGTAATACTTTCAGTGCTTTCTGTTTCAGAGAAATCCAGTTTCTGCCCTTGCTCTCCTTGAGAAGGAGAAACCAAAAGGCTGCTTCTAGCATAAGCTCAGAGGGAGACTGACCGTAACCGAGGACTATTTATGAGCATGTTTCCACAGGTGCATTATAGGGTAATATGTAACATACACATATGCATGAAAGAACAAAAAATACATATTTTCAATCTGTACATCAGTACTAAGATATCTTAACTATCATAACTTTTGGTGCTTTAAGATCTAAGAGGGGCAGCCTCACAATAGACTTTTCCAGAATTACCTTTGAAAGTTCTAACTATTCCTTCATATAAATGACCCTTCATCCCCATCATATTTGAACTGCTATTAATTCTAGAAATCACTGAAATTTGAGGGAATCTTTATGTGATGTGATCTCCTCTGGGAGATACTTAGTTTTCCTGAGCCTGGACAAGTGTGTTTCCCCAAGTCAGCCTTCAATTCCAAAGTCGCTGACCACAGCCGGCTGCCTCTATAAGCAGCACAATCGCCCCTGCCTGGATCCAGTAGGAAGTCACAGAGCCTCACCATAGAAACACCCACAAGTCCTTCCAGTCATTATCCAACATCTATTAAGGCTCTTTATAAAGTCAAGAGTGGCAACTACAGCTCCTGCCATTGAGAGTCTTATCATTTAATGAACAGGCATATATGAAATACTAAGTGTGCAGTATCTCTAGTATGGGCTAATGTGAGAAAGGAGCCTGAGATTACCGGCGAGAAGAAGATGCAAGCTCAGGAGGCCTTCGACAGTGCAGACCTACTTGGCCAGAAAAAGTAAGAGCTCAACACCACATCAGACTTGGGGAAATTAGCATGCTAAACACACAAGGAGGATGGGCTTGCCAAGAACAAGGGCACACAACAAGTGCCTATGGAGTCCCCGGGGAATAACAAGTTGGCCACTTTCCCACATGGGTATGGACAACAGGCAAGTCACACACAAACGGGGCTTGTTTCAAACTCATGAGGGCTTGTGATATACAATCTCCTTTCGTTTTCTATCCGAAGTCCACAGCTCTTCAGGTTTGTTGTTACTGGCAATTCCATTGTAAAAGCATTTACAAGAATGTATACATTCCAGGCACTGTATGTACAGGACGTAAACATGAGTTAGAATTCTCTCTGCCCTTGAGGATCTTCTATCTGAATAGGAAAATAGAAAAGCAAATGACAGGCAAGCAGAGTGGCAGGTATTAGGACAAAGAACTGCAGCCACGTAGAATATGGACTAAAGGAAAACGTGCCAGGTGGCGTCTGGAAGGTAATGGTTCATAAGCTGAGTTTTGGAGGATGAAAGGGAATTATTACACCGACAGGAGGAGGAGGGAGGGCCCAGGAAAGGGGAATGAAAGGTAGAAACCACACATGGGGTGTGTGGAAGGTAGAGCTGGAGCGCCAGGACTGGGTGCAGAGGACTGGAGAAACAGGCACGGGCCTGGGGATTACTCAGAGGAGTCTGGACCTCCCCCCACAGGCAATGGGAGCCAGTGGAGGATGTCACATGGTAGGACTGATGTGGTCAGATTTGTCTTTGGAAAGAAACTGGCAGAATAAAAGACATCTGGGAGAGGAGTTGAGAACACAGTGTCACTTTACTAGTGTTGCTTTTCCATTGCTGGTATTAGCAGTAAGGCCCCCACAGCAAGTGCCTTAACCTCGGTACCCTTCCTAGCACTGACACTAACAGCTTAGTGCCTTGGACAAGTAATTCCTCCCTGATGGCCCTCAGTGTCCTGTACTGGCTGATCTGTAAGATCTAGATGGCAAAAATTCCTCAGAGCCTCTTACTTCTGAAAGAAAGGCTCTAAATATAGGAAGGAGGGAGGATTTCATTCTTCACCTTGCTTTCTGTTGAAGGTAAGTTAGTGTAAACATGCTATCAGACTTGTCAAAAAGTTTGAGTTTTTGGGGCTGGGGATATAGCTCAGTGGAATAAGCGCCTGCCTGGCAAGCGCAGGGTCCTGAGTTCGATCCCCAGTACTGCCAAAAAAAAAAAAAAAGTTTGACTTTTTAATATAAGTTATAAGGAGGTTTCAAATTCCCAGAAAACTATGTTTTACAGGCTACATGTACTTGAATGCACTTTAAATGCAACTGCATTTATGCTCTTTGGATTAAATACTATATTTCAGTTCCAGGACTTACACCAGCGCGGAGTGCACCCGAAGGAATGGCCACGCTCCCCAGCTGCTCATGCAGGCTCCCAGTCCCAGCTCAGGCCAGTTTTCTTAAAATGTCCTTCAGTGCACCTCACAGGTGATTAAATACCCTTCCTACTTTCTCAAGAAGAAAAGAATGCAGCTAGCTCTTGATAGCCTGTGTCAACTGGGGATGTGAATCACAGGAAGAAATTAAATCCATAAATAATCCACAACCTTCATTTAAGCCAAGAGCTTCAATCTTTTTCCTCAACAAACCTCTCATCAAGAGCTGCTGACAAGGTATTCAGATGACCTTAAAGGAGGTTCCGTTGTGCAGGACCAGCTGTGGGTGAAGGTGCGCTACCTACTGTTCTGTACCCCGGAGCCCCCACTCCATCCTTGCTCTGCATGCTCCTTATAACAACCGTCCTAAATGCCAAACTGTAGTCTGCATCTTTTCTGACCCTTTGCATCTGTGGATGGCGTCTACTGTTGCTATTTTCTGAACTTCCATCCTTGGTTTCTGTCTCCGTTCTCCACTGAGTCTTCTATCTGTCAACCGTGCTATTTGGGGACATCTGTGTCAGTCCCTCCTTCCTCTCCTCGCCCTCTCCACCACCACCTCGTTTTTCCTTGGCATGATCTTCCCGGGAGACATCCACATCTGTGAGTATATCTCTGATACCACATAAATATAGCTCCTGAAAAGCTCTTTCTTGATACATATTAGATGCCTGGCAAATGCTTATGAAGTTGCACTGAATGAAAAATGGTTATGTGCTTCTGCTATGGGGTTTGACTATGTATGGAAGATTAAATAAGTTTAAACAACATTGTTTATGGAATGTGCCACTGCCTGGTTCATGTCTCGCGTGTCTCTCTCCCTCACCCTTCCTCTACACCTGCCTGAATTCCTGTTTACCCACTGATGTCGATGTCCCCTGACCAGGAACTGGGTTCCATCCTACCTTAGCCTCAAACTCAGCAGAAGTCCTTCCCCCACATACTTCACGTGTGAGACATGGCAGCAGTCTCACACTGTGCTCAGGCTGTGGCTTACACTTTGTTTTGCTAATGCCTTCACGCCTTTCTCAACCCCAATTCCCTCCTCAAAACCCACTTTCAGTGCCAGGTTTCCTGTGCCTCTTACCCAGCTCTCTTTGTTCAAGTAGAGTTATTCAGCTGCACCCCTAGTCTCAGAAATGTGCTTCAGTCACATTTCTTGATTGTACAAGAGGGGGCCAGTCTGTAACAGCAATGAGCACAGTGAAAAATCATTGATCATAGACTGGCCCGTTTCCTTCACTAGACTGAAAACTCCTCACAGGTAGGGACCACATTCTGTTTCATTCTGGATCTCAAGTAGCTAGCATAATGTTTGGCACATAGGGATCTTACCCACCCTGTAGGTAAAATGTCCATAGGTAAAATATCCAGATGCAGAGGGGGGTGCCCAGGGGTCATTCTGAGCCAGGCTTCAGGTTAGGGCTGGAGCAGATGCTCATGAAGCTCAAGGGAGCTGGCAGGCTGAAGAGAGAGCACATGAGCCAAGACATACTACGAGAGACAATGGGCTTCCCTGCCATGCACATCCCTGTCTAAGGAATTCACAACTCCTCTGCCTCAGCACTGTCTCCCCTGTCACGTCACCTCACTCCCCATCTCACACACAGATGACTGTGCAAGTGGGCACAAGTGACCCAATGGGCTGGGAAGCGACAGCCTGTTACTTGGCTCAGAAAGATGAGGAGGACCAATCAGATTCCATGTGAGGAATTCGGGCGTGGAAGACAGTCTGAGGCAGTTAGTAATGGAAACTAAATCTTAAACATTGTGATATAACAGGGTCCCGGAGAGGATTGGCCATGATGGCTTTTGAGAACCCAAGTTATGGGTTAGGAGGCCAAAGCAGACAGCTGAGAACAAGAGCATGAAGAACAGTGGGGGCCCCAGGTCAGAAACCCTGTGGCTCACAGGTGAGGAGTCAGACACAGGTACACTCTACTCCTCATGCTTCCCAGCCCCTCTTCCTGAATCTCGCTTCCTACGCTCAGTTATTCACTGCATGATCATTTTCTTCGCTTTCCCAGATGGATCCCGGTTCCTTACAATAAGCAACATAAAATAAAGCTGCGGGACAGAAGAGTGAAGACCCTGGAGGCAAACTTCATCAGTTTCGTAACCTGCCTACAGCTGACGCTACATAAGAAGATAAAAACTAGCTGTGCTCGCCTTTTCCTAAACGCCACTTCATCCCCTGCTCTCTCAAAGCACAGTTCAAACTGCTAATCCCCAAGCAAGTCACAGCTATGTCCCTGAAACCGGCTGTACAGGGCACATGGAAGATCAGCTCTTACGTTTAGCATTTCTGTGGGACAGTGAATTCCACAGTCATGCATTCAACAAGCATGTCCTGGGTGCCTACTCTACGAAAGGCACCACGCAAGAAACCTGTTTAAGAGTACATTTCCCCTGTTCTCCTGGAATTAGGTATTAGTTCGTATATAAATACTCAAGCAGACAAAACAATTAAAATTTTTGTCATATGGTATAAATGAAACCAATTAGAATCTGAGAAAAAGAATAACAAGAGAAACCTGTGAGTCAAGGTCTCTGGGAAGAAGGGACATTTGAGCCAAGATGTAGAGGACGGAAAGCAAGCAGCCATGCGAAGACCAGAGGTGCAGAAGACCAGAGGAATGCCAAGGCAGAGAACCGATGATGTGTCCCAGAAACTGGACACAGGTAGGCTGAGCTGCAGAGAGAGAGAGTGGGTGAGCGCAGAGGCAGGCACTCTGTCAAGCATGGTGTTATCACCCTTATTTGTGGGTTTTCCTCCAAATACAGTGAGAAGCTATTGAATTATAACCAGTGGAATAAAGGGCCTGACAAACACTTGTGAAAAGCCTTTCCTACCGCTGGGCAGATAATGGATGGGAGAAAGCACGAGTAGAAGAAAGGACACTAATGCTGTCATCCAGGTGACTCGTGAGTGTCTTTGGACTCAGGAAACGCCAGTATATATGGAGAAGGTGGGTGGGTTCAAAATACCTTACTTCACAATTACCAGAACTACAGACTATATGGGAGGTGTATCAGGAATGATCCACAGGGTTCTGGGGTGAACGGTTGGGGGGGTGGTGATAGGACTGTTGGCAATGGGGGAGGTTAGAGGTGGAGGAAGAGGTCTGGAGGGCAAATTACAGAGTTCTGTTTAGGACATGCTACTTTGAAATGTCTGTTAAGTATCTCAGGGGAGACACTCAGAAGCAAACTACCTTTAGAACAATGGTAAACTGGTGGCTGCTGCCTTAACAATGAGTTATTTAGCCTGTCTGTAAATGGTTAAGGCTAGTTTAGCCTTTACCTTTCTCTCTTTTTTCATTTCTTCCAATATGGTAATTAAACAAAGAGAGTTCAATAAATGTAAGAACTAATTCCATTTCTCACTTCACAGTATAATATACTTGTAATAGTCAAATAGAGAGATTTTTCATTAAGAGAAATAAGGTCACGGGTAGCTTCTGTGTTATTCATAAGTGACTAAAGTATAAAAGCCATAAAGTTCCAAATGCAGCATTGAACGTCCACCTAGAAAGAAATAAATGCCAAAATTTCATGAATATGCATTATCTAAAGGAAAACACTATTAATTTTTTACTCTGTAGTTTGTCAGTACTGAATGCTGAGTTCAAACCATAAAAAACTATGTTAGGGGCAGCCTTTCCACCCAAGGATGAGCTCCTGGAGTACTAACTGTAACTGAAACCTGATTTCCATTTCCAACAGCAAGAGTGTGTGGAAACAACCATATAAACACCAAGACAAAGAGAGGTGGACAGCGACAATATTGCACAAAACTGGTACGTGTGTGCTTGATAAATTGTGTCTATAGGAATTTTCATAAAGCGAATCTAGCTTTTCAATGGATTGCATTTTACCTCTGGAGAAGTTTACCTTTGTTTCTGATTAATGTCCAGGTGATAATAGCTTCCAAATCTTTACATTTATGGCCCTTTTCTCTTTGGTTACTTTGCAATAATTAATGCTACACATAAAAGTACACATATAAATGTATACTTTATTTTAATGTCCAAGGAATAACTGGGTTTTAAAAATTCTGTAATGACTTTTTTCTTTAAAACACAGAGTACTTTGAAATGTAGATATTGATCTTCTAATTTTCCTGTTTAATTAGTTGGGGAATGCGTCTATTTGATAGACCTGCAGCAATTACTATCTGCTGCTAAGAATTCCATTACAGATGCAAGAAATAGGGACCCTCATGCTTTTTGTCTGTCTGATTGAATCAAGGGGGGAAATTAAAGAGAATTTTTGCCGCTCAATGAAGAGCTCACTTTGCTCCAAAGAAGAATCTAAAACGAGATTTTAAAAATTAGTTGGGTAATTTATTACCAAATAATAACCTCCAGGTTTCCTTAAAGTAGTGGATGACTTAGCATGTTCTCACTATGCCGGTTCCCCCTTTCAGTTCTCAAGATAATGCAGACCTATGCATGCAGAGTGTCGTCTGTGAAAGAATTCCACAAGAGCTACTTATCTTCTTCATAGGAGGTGCTCTTCCTAATTCAGAGAAGTTCCCAGTACTTCACAAAAAAGCTCAAGAATAAAAGTAGGATAAATTACAGGTAGTCTGAAGTACACCCATCCTCTCCACACTACCTGCTCCATAATAAAGCTCGTATTTGGATTTCTCCCGGCATAACTCTCGATGTCAGGTGACTGCCACTCTTTTTATGAGTTAATGCTGCATTATGAAAACATCTTATATTTTTCTCTATTCTTCATTAGATCTCCTTTTTCCCTCTCCAACTGTCAATTCTAAGATGTATATATATTTTAATCCTATATATATATATATATATATATATATATATATATAATCAAAAATGTATATGCACTTCAAGAAAAGAAAAACTTGTAGGGATATTTAATACCAAATTTATTGCAAGATCATGAGATTAATACAAGTTACCTTTGGCCTCTACAATTACAAGAGGCACTCAAAGTGGTGGCCATGAGCTTCCAGACATTTATCAGTATGGAGAGCTGCAGTTTGGGTGACCTTGGTCATTGAGATTGCTGCATGTGCATTTTCAATTTCTTTTCTAAGGGCCAGAAGTATAGTGAGTTTCTGCAATATATGACGTCCTCTAGGGCCCCCACATGAGGGTAATACTATCTGTTGAAAAAGTATCATGCTATTTTTCTTTTCCTGAAGTGTGTATACATTTTCTGGTGGGCTCTGTATATGGAAATGACTGTTTCACAGGGCATGAACCCACAGCAGTATTCTACAGCGTTCTGCAGTACTTGGGCTTTCACCCCATCAGGGAACAAAGGGGTCTGGGCAGCATGCATCAGGGCCACAGAAGCAATAGGGGGATCACAAGAAGCCTTGCATTAGATGCAGACTTCACTAGATACACTTCACATCTCCAGCATGATTAAAGGAAAAGGTCTTCGCCAATTCTTTTTGCAGCGTGTGCACAACCTGACACATTTCAAAAAGCCCCAGATTAATTGGAAGCATAAGCGAATTCTCCAGGGAAGAGTTATTTCATTCTCTGAGAAAGTTTTACTACTTGGACAGGTAGTTGTGTTTTATTAAGATGATGTGTATTTGAAACTGTCTCCCTTTCACAGATGTTATGGCACTATATTTATTTATTCGTTTGCTTATTGAACATCCACCTAGAAAGAAATAAATGCCAGATCTACCTAGTGATCTCCATACAAATTTCACTGTGTGATCTAAACTCTTGATGAGTGGCACAAAAACATTACAATGCTATCTGATAATCAAGTATGAGTATTTTGACCAAAATTAAATCACTGCATAACCCCTAACAACTGGTATTACTTTTATAGGGGCAAAAAGCTTACTGACTCCACCCACAAGTAAAAAGGAGCTTCTCACTTTGGTAAACTAATGATTGCTCTCAAGACCATCCCTGATGTCGCCTAAGGCTCATTCTGACCCATCATTTTGTGCCTTAGGAAAAAGAGAAAACTGGATAATTTAATCTGAAAGGAGAAAAACAAGGCTGAACTATAAGAATGAACATCATAACTGCTCAGTGAAATTCTCGATTGACTTCTTTTTTCAAACCTCTTGACCTCATGGTTCACAAGAGGCTAGGAAAGTGGGAAGGACCCAAGATACCACGGTCCGCCTGCAGTCTAGGTGGACAACAGCACCAAGAGTTTCACACAACCTGGATAGACAGTGGGTCAGAGCAGAGCTGACTGAGGAATAATACTGGCCTCTTGAGGGGAACATGTGCTTTGTTTAGAGGAAGAATACTATCCTTAACTCCTGTCAATGTTTCTTTAATCACACGAAGGTAAAGCTGGTATAGAAAGCAAACAAAGAAAATTGGGTCAAGTGGTTAATGGCTCATATCTGGTTCAGTGGATTCTTCCTATTTGATATGAGATCTCATCTCATGCTTTCATCTGCACTTTCAGCTTCTGACTAGGGAGCAAATTCCAAATCCTGTTCATAATCCATCTTAGTAGTCATCATAGTGTTCAGATACATGACATCTAAAATTGTAAATGTTACCACACTGCCTCCGTCTCATCAGATGATCTAATAATCATCAAACAAAAAGACTGGAGAACAAAACTATAAAAGATAGCAACAATCACTCCCAGTTATTTATAAGTAACTGTGACCCCTCAAACACTGGTGAAGATCTGGATTGATCAGATCCCCAGATGTGAAAGATCCTCCCTTCAGTTCAGGCTGAAGAACAATCACACAAGGGACACGGGGGACCCCACCATCTACCTTTTGCACAGGACGGCGGACACCAAGGCACCACCTTGGAGCTGTCTGCTTTCCCTGGTACACACGTGTGTGCACACACACAACAGAGACAGAGAGCATTACCTGTCTACATTAACTTGCATTTACCATTCCACTGTCCTCATTAGCACACACTTGCTACCATAGTGCAGATGCAAGTAACTTGATTGTTAGTTACAAGTTTCCCCAAACGCCATCAGTTTCTTCATTAAGAAGTATCAATAACCTTGAAATCCCTTGCCTTGCTCTCTGCACCAATCCTGAACTGCTGTATTGCCATCCATACTCAGCCCTAATCAAGTTCCTGCACTGAAATGCCCACTTCAAACACAATTCCTGTCCTCAATAAAATCTGCCTTCCCCCTCCAAGCATTCCCAGGACTCTGTGGAGGAGGTGTTCGCCCTCAATGCTGCAGTGAGCTATAAACGCGCATTCTTGTTGCGTAGGTGTATTGGTGATAGTTTGTGAGTCAGCATTAGACAACGAGAAAAGAATCCAAACTTTAGAGTCAGAAAACTTGTTTGGATTCTGGTCTTACCACCTACTAGCTGACAAACTGCACACTGACTTTTGAACAGTGAGTTTTTATCTCCATTATTAGAAAAAAACACAAAACTTCACACAGTTAAGGGTTAGATAAATCAATGCATGGTATAAACATACTTTGCAAGTTTTAAAGTTGTATATAAATGTTAGTTGCTGCTGCTATTAAACAGAATATTATTCATCAAACCAGCTGTCCACAGAGGCCACCTACAATGTACCATGCTAACTAATCTCTGTGACCACCACACTCCCCATGACCAGTGGAGACGCCTAGGTAACTTCAGACTCCCTACGTTCTACAAAGGACAGCCTGCACTGGTCAAAACTCCACCAACATAACAGCTCATTTTGACATACAAAATGTTCAGTACACTTTTTTCAAAATTAAAAAACAAAATCATCATAGCTAATAAGCCCACACACATCTCCAAAATTTACCTTTTAGCAAAGAAATATAAAGTAGAAAGCTAAACCTACTAAATTAATCCCTCATTCAAGGAACTGCACACCAATAATTGTGAAAGATTTTGAACTATTTGAATAAGAAGCAAGGAGTTTATTATATCTATGCTATATCCAGTTCAAATAGATGTTGGAAAACACTATTGTATAATTAATTCTTATGAATTCAAGTGTCTATGGAAATAACTCCATTTCAATATAAAAATAGGCCATCATTTATTCATTTATCTGCCTGTTCATAAAAGGGATCATTTTTCTTCAGGCATTTTGGCACCTTGACATACATGCTAAAAGGCAATTTTCTTGTCTTTTCTGGAAACAGATGCTTTCTTGACACTGCAAAATACTCTCAAATCTACCTGGCTGAAAGATCATTTTAAAATAGAAATTTATTTCTTCTGAATGACAATTATTGGGAAAGCATTCCCCAGAATAGAACACGCCACCCAGGGATGGAGAAACAGCAAAGCAAATAGTCACTGAGAGCTAGAGACAAACCCGCACTTGATGGAACCCAGGGAAAGAATGGCAGCGTGTTTCTTCAGAACTACGCAATACTAGAAATGCAAGTTTGATTAAGTGTCCACTGAGTGATGAGAACTGGGCAAATGATGTCGGGGGCTGCTAAGGCATTTCAACTGGATTCTTGTACATCCTAGGTTCACCCTGAAGAGGAACTGAAGGCCTCTGGCAGAGTGTTGAGAGGACTGGTACTGCCAGCTGGTTTGTCCCTAAGCCCTGCCAATTACTAACTCTCAAAGACTGCAGGGCTGGGAATGGGTTGCGTTCCCGTGGCCCCTCCGCCCTCTCTGCCCCAGGAAGCTGGTCCACAGTGAGAGTCAATCTGTGGGAGGCAGGAGCAAGCGATCTGAATGCTGGAGGAGAGAGGCTTAGGTCCTCCCCAGCTTCCTTTCTGCAAATGTCTATGTCTGGTGACATAACGCTCGCACCACCCACAGATCCTGCCCAGCAGTCCTGTCCATGGAGTTCAGATCTAGAAACGGAGCACCTCCCCGCTGCCATCTCTTCTACCCTTGGGGTGACTACTGATTTTGCTAGCTCTTTGTTCTCTAAATCTGGTCAATACCCTTATACATAATTTCTTAATCAACTATCCTATAAGTATCCAACCTGAATGTGTTTTTGGCCAGGACCTTCACTGGTCCACTTAGGCAAGCTAACTTCTCTGGGCTTCAGTGGGTGAGCACATAAAACCATCTAGTAAGTACTGATTTACAGGGTTGTTGTGAATGCTGGCACACAGGGATTATCCAATCACTGTTGTGCATGTATTACTTCTCTTGTCTATTTCCAATAGTATATCTTTTTTCAAGACGACGATACAATTCCCTTTGATAATAATACTATTTTTCAGACTGCTCATGGTTTTTCTGTTCTAAACAAATGACCCCTGTAATCTTACTCTATTGCTACCTTGGTAGCCCCCTAACACTCCTCTCTTCTCTCTTGCTTTAGTCGTGAGTAAACCAGACTTCCTACTTCAAATGCAAGATATCAACAGAAAGCAACATGAAATAAAACAAAGCTTGACATTAAGTAATCTATCTCCTAAAAGGACACTGGGGAGAGGCAAGAAGAAAACAGATTTAACAATGCCTAAACATGTTTCCTGAGGGACACACATCCACCCATTAGAAAGGTTTTATTGGCCATTTACAACTTCCATCCCTGAAAAATAAAGATCATTAGCTTTTCCATGACAACTGTGCTTTGCCTACAATATCCATCGCGCTCATGGGGTCCAAAGCTTTCTCACCATTCCAATCCCTCGGTGAAAGACATTAGTGAATATTGATGCTATTTTAATTGTTTCTCACATAAGGTCCACTGCTACTTGTCACAAAGTCCACATACACTAAAAAATCATTATTGAACTTCTGGGAGCTCTGTAAGTGTGAAGCAATTCCAAACTTGCCCTGCAATTCTAACCAAGGTCATGCAAGTGCAAGCCTTGGCAATTTGGTTTCATTCACAAGGTCAATTTCAGCACCCAAGATCAAATCAGATTTTAAAAAGTGGTAGATCTGTACTAACGTGCCCACAGAAATATCAAGATAGTGGGAGAACATATCACAGAGCACATGTTTCACAAAAATAATAAAATACCTCTTATTTGAGTTATAATTTTTTTAGTTAACTGAAGATCCTCAATTTCTTAAGTCAAAAGAAGTTATTTTCGAAGCCTAAAATACTAACTGAATAGGTAGTATAAATACGTATATTAATTTCACTTGTATACTTATATACTTCTATGAGATGAGATTGAAAAATAGTGAATATTTGAATTTTTAAAAAATGTATTACAGGAAAAGATGCATTGCCCAGAGGGATAGGATGTGTGTTCCAAGCAAGCAGGAGTATTTTGGGGGAGGGCTGTAATGGCAATGTGTCTTTTATTAGAATAATTTTTTATTTAAACATTTAATATTCTTTGATCACCCCTGCCATACATAAACATACAATGCATGTTAGCAGTTTTAATATGTAATTTTTTCACATCCTAACATCTCTGAAATTGATATCTATTTTATAATCTAATAATACAATATTATTATAATGTAACAATATAATTATTATATTGTGGCCTTTTTCAACTTTAGCAGCAGTATGTACCATTACAGATATGATTATCAAGATGGCATATTTTACAGTGAATAGCGTCTCACATTGCACATGTGTGTCTCTGTATATTTCCTATCCTATTGGCTTCTTTTGTTGTTGTTGTCTTAGCATCTGCATCTTTGGCGTGCTTCCTGACATAATTTTAATCTGAAAGTCAACAAACTCAAGTTAAAACTTCTGAGAAGATGGTGGAGTGGTGAGCAGCACAGAAAGAGCCTCTTCAAGATCTGGTGTCCAGACACTGGAAGATAGCGGTGTAAGGAACAGAAGAAGGAGAGAAGGGGGCCCCCTGGACCCACAGAGGATCTGAAGCAAGAAATGAAGCCCATGGGGAAAGCAAAGAGAAACTTCAACAAAGAAGAAAGAGGTGGCGGCAGGACCTTCTCCTGGAGTCAGACTCGCTGTGTGAGAGGAGTGGTTCAGACCTGAAGGAAAGTGACTGCCGGAAACGCCCGAGGCCTCCAGGGAGAGACGCAGCAGTGCCGCAGAGCAGTGGATGCCATGGACTTCACTGGCTAGTGAGTGGCACAGATTCGGTCATCCCACAGGAGAGGGTAACTGCCCGGAGCCATCTTAGAGAGGGGCCAACTGAGCTGTGAACCCAGAACAACTGCTGGTTCCACCTAGCAGCTCCCTGCTGAGTCCAAGCCCTTGGAACATATACTGAAAGCTGCAGGTTGAATGGGTGAGAAGATGGTGGAGTGGTGAGCAGCACAGGAAGAGACAGAAACCAACCTGAACTTCAGGGGAAATAAGGGTGCAGGCTCACTGAGATTATGCATTACCCTGCTGTAAAGCTGTATCTGGCTTGCTGGAATAAATCAACACAGATCTGGGCTCTCGACTGTCTCCACAGGTTGTCTACCAGTGACAGCAGACACATACAGTGGACATTTTTTTTCTCTCTCTTCTTTTTTTTTTTTCATGGTTTGATCTTGTTTTTACATGAGTGTGAATGTGGTTTCTAGTTTTTTGTATGATTGTTGTTCAGTTCTTCATTTTATTTCTTTTTTTTTTTTTTTTTTTTTTTTTTTTTTTTTTTTTTTTTTTTTTTTTTTTTTTTTTTTTTTTTTTTTTTTTTTTTTTTTTTTTTTTTTTTTTTTTTTTTTTTTTTTTGCGGTACTGGGGATCGAACTCTGGACCCTGTGCTTGCTAGGCAAGCGCTTGTTCCACTGAGCTATATCCCCAGCCCTCTTCATTTTATTTCTTCCTTCTCTCCCTCCTGTCTTCCGCATCAGTTTGTGTGATCCTCCTCTGTCCTGCAGCCTTGCTTCTAATCTCTTCCTTGTCTTCCCCTAATTCCTTTTAAATTTTCTCCCATGAGGGTAAAATTTGCATACCGAGGGCTTACTTATTGCATACAATTTTCTGGTTCATTTTAGATTCTGTTATATAACCACAAATCTAAATTGTTCATATGAATAAAGGTGGTAATTTAATGGTTACCTCAGTTTGTCATAGTCTAGGCTGAGTTTGATGCTCTTGTCATTGCTGATTGTACCACTTTAGCTAAAATGACAGCTGTTCTTCCTGGTATTGTAAAACTGAGATTGTCTAAGGGTCATAAGAAATGCCATGGGCCGGTACCAAAGAACCAGGGCTGAGCCAAACAGGCAGCAACTTCTCATCCTCAACAAATTGAAGAGGTAGGATCTTGCAACAGACTCAAAACCCAAAAGCCAGCCACACCTGGAAGACACCTCACAGAGGTAGTCATTTCCTAAGGGTTTTAAATACTAACAATAAAACTACTCACTATAGGCAACTGACTACAGGCATCAACCCAGGAATTAAACTAAAAAAAAAGTAGAAAATGGCAAGACACTTAAACAAGATGCAACCCAAGATATTTAGTTCAACAAAGGCAAACTCAGGGGGCAGTGAGGTGGACAATCCAAAAGCCACCCACACGGACCCTCTGAAATGGTAACGACAAAGGAAGTGAACAAGGTGCTAGAAATCCAATCAGAAGTAAATTCTCAGATAGCTGCAGAGATGTGGACCACAATGAAAGACACACTCAGTCACTCTAGAGCAGATACAGATAACAAAAAATAAGAAGCTCAGGAAAATGATGGAAACCATGAATGCCCAACATAGGAAAGAAATAGAATCCATAAGACAGATTCAAGCAGATATCCAGGAGATTAAAAATTCCATCAGAATCATGTATGACTTCTTAACCCAAAATCTCAAGTCTAGGAAATCTTGGAGAAAAGTATTTCAAGACCTAAAAGAAAACCTCCAATCCAGATTGATGTATCCAAAAAACTATCTTTCAAAACTGATGGAGAAATAAGATTCTTCTATGACAAAGAACACCTGAAGAAATTCAAAAACACCAAACCAGCACACCAAAATGTTCCAAAGGGCATTCTAGAAAGAGATAATAAGGCTACAACTCCATGAACACCAATAGAATGAATTCACCAGGGAAGGTAAACAATGAAACGGAAGGGGAAAAGGGGGGCCAACAACAGGAAAATAACAGGACAAGGATAAGTCAATACATATCAGTTATAACCATCAGTTATAAGGGTCTCAAACAGATTGGCAGAATGGATGAAGAAGCACGATCTAACAATATGCTGCACACAAGCAATACATTTAATCCAGAAGGAAATTTGTGGACTGAAAGTCAAAGGATGGAAAACAACACTCCATCATGTAAGGGCACATTTATACAACAGCAGACTTGTAGGCACATTATAGCTAAAGGTAGAAATCAATTACAGGTCTGTGCCCACAGGCTCCTGCTGCTTGTCATATAGCTAGCTTACTGCACTCATTTAGTGTGGACTGTCCGGGCCCAGATGTTCCTCTTAACAATGTGTAGGGTCAAAGTGACTGTGTCCAGCTTGTGTTTTACAAATATGCGGTGATTCCAGTTCACTTCAAGGACTTCAAGGATGTCATGTTTGGGGAAGACTGGCCCAGTCAGGGACACTTTCAACTCTATCTACTTTTCTCAGATCCTCTCCTTCCCAGGATGTCCTGCAGAATTCTGCCTGACAATATATGACATAATTCTTGTATTCTGTGTAACCAATCATGTAATAACCTGCTATTAGCTTGTACTTCCTGCTTGCAAATTATATTTAAACTGAACTCAAACTTGACTCTGATTTGACACCCCCCACATACTAGCATAATAAAAGTTGCCTTCTAATGCCTACATGGAAAGAGTCTTCCATTTGGTTTCACATTGGTTTTCTGCAACGAGACAAGAACCTGGAAAAAGCAGGGGTAGCTAACTTATTTGCAGACAAAGATGATTTCAAGCCAAGACTCATTAAGACAGACAAAGACAGTCACTACATCTTTGTAAAGGGAAAAATCCAAGTGGAGGAGATAACAATCATAAATATATTTGCACCAAATACCAGTACACCCAATTATATAAAACAAATATTAACATACATAAAATATAAAATTATCACTATATAATTGTATTGGGGGACCTCAATACTCCAGTCACAAGTAGATCAACTAAACAAAAAAATAAATAATGAAATATCAGAACTGAGCCAAACTTTTGAACAAATGGACTTAATAGATGTCTACAGAGTGTTCCACCCCACAACAGCAGAATACACATTCTTTTCAGTGGCACACAGGACATTCTCCAAAATAGACCATATATTAACTCATAGAGCATTGCTTAAGTAAATGCAAAGGAACTGAAATTATCCCATGAATATTATCAGAACATAGTCCAATGAAGTTGAAAATCAATGGCAAAAGAAACCATAAGAATGTAATAAACACATGGAAATTAAATAATACCCTCCTGAATAATAAATGGGTCATAGGTGAAGTTAAAGAAGAAATTAGACAGTTTCTACAATTAAACAATAATGCCAATACAACATACTGAAACTTACAGGACAAAATGAAAGCAGTCCTATGGAGAAAAGTTATAGTATTGAATACCCATATGCAGAAAACAGAGCAAGCACAAATAAACAACCTAATGTTGAATCTCAAGCTTCTAGAAAAAGAAGAGCAGATTAAGCCCAAAGCTTCTACAAGGCAGGCAGTTATTAAGATCAGAGGACAAATTAATGCAATGGAAACTAAGAAATCAATACAAAGAATCAATGAATCAAAGACTTGGTTCTTTGAAAGATTAAATAAAATCAACAAACCTTTAGCCAACTTTATCAAACAAAGGAAAGACTCAGATCCATGCACTTACAAAAGAAAAGGGTGAAGTCACAACAGATCCTGCAGAAATCCAGAAAATCATCAATACCTACTTTGAGAACTTGTGTTCAGTCTTATTTATCTTGTATTTCCTAGATGTGTAGCTTACTCTGATTTGACTTTCTCTTTCCTCCTCTTTATTTAAATCAAATTAACCTACATTAAAAATAGAGATATTGTTTTTAGAATTATTCCTTCTCATCACTATCCCAACCCTTTTTTTGTAAAATCTTTTACCTGGTAAGAAAATTTCATTCAGAACAATCAACAGAAACTCAGCAGCGTATAAGGCAGAGTGAGACAGTCTTATCCTTTTCCTCAAATGTGCCAACCACCCAGGACAATGGCATCACCTGGAAATGTGTAAGAAATGTAGAATTGCAGGCCTCGCTCCACTCAACTGTGTATGCCAGGGTCCTCTAGAGAAACAGTAACAATCAGAGACACAGAGAGACCTATTTACATGTACCTTTATTTAGATACATGGAGATACAGTATAAGGAATGGGCTTGTGTGGTTATCAAGGCTGACAAGTCCCAGGATCTACAGGGTATTACAGTTAGAGACCCAGTAGAACAGGTGGTGTTGTCCTAATCAAAAGGCTGCCATCTCAAGGACCTGATGTTACAGTTCCAGTCCAAAGGTGGAAGAAACTAATCCCAGTTCAAAGGCAGTCAGGCAGGAAGAATTCTCTATTAAAGTTTCAGCTGTTTGGACAGGACCCACCTGCATATAGGGAAGGCAATCTGCTTCATGCAGCTTATCAATTCAAATGGGAATTTCATCCAAAAACACCCTCACCAAAATACCTAGGACAACTGACCAACTATCTGGGCCCACTATAGGCCTAATCAAACTGTGACATAAAATTAATCATCATGCACATTGATGTGGGATCCGAATTTATCAAAATCCCATGGTGATTCATACTCAGACTGAAGCATTAGACTCAGTAGTCTGTGTATACAAGGATCCCACAGGAACGTAAATAAATGACCACAGTGCAACATGGTTCTTGCTGCAGTCAAAATATTAAAAGATAAAGGAGTATCTGGCATAGAGAGCAGAAAACAATCCTCCTGAACATACCAGATCAGGAAAGACTTCACAGAAGACAGGCCTTTTCACTAGGTGTTAAAAATGAATAGGGGGCTGGGGGTATAGCTCAGTGGCATAAGCGCTTGCCTGGCAAGCGCAAGGTCCTGAGTTCGATCCCCGGTACCGGAAAAAAAAAAAAACCCAACCCTTTGGGCTGGGGATATAGCTCAGTGGAATAAGCGCTTGCCTAGCAAGTGCAGGGTCCTGAGTTTGATCCCCAGTACCGCAAAAAATAAAAATAAAAAAATAAAAAAATAAAAATGAATAGGATTTCTCACACGAGAGAAACAAAGTGCTATTTAAACTTGTGTTTCTGATTTATTTCGCCCAAGTTCAAGTGGAGAGCTGACAGGGGGAGGAAGAATAAAGGGATTTTTTTTAAAAAGAGAGAGAATGGAAGGAAAAATCAGAAACAGGGGTTTTGTAAATGGGGAAGGGAAGAAGGGTTGAAAGGAGGAGAGGGGAATGGGGAAAAAAGAATTAAAATATGTTATGAAAAACAGACATTTTATGTACAGGTACAGATTCCCCATGATGAATGTGATCATTATGTATGGCAAATATGTATTAATAAAAAATAAAGATTAAAAAAGTAGCCAGAAAAGGGAATAGGAGTTTCCCAGGCATGGCCTCTGCAGCCACACTGCCTGATCTGAAGCAACAAGTGTGCCACGGTGTGACCCGGAGTGAAACATTTAACCTCACTGGGCTTCAGTTTCCAAGTCTGTAAAATGGGAAAAATAATAACTAATTTACAGAATCATCATGGTAATTAAATGAGCTAATAAATATTAAATTAAAACAATGCTGACACATAGTAAGCCCTATGTACTGGCCAGGTTTCCCTTTGCTGGCACATAGTACCTGGTACCTACAGCATAACGACGAGAAGTTTAACTGAGCTCATGTTTTCAGTCAGTGATCAGGCAGTTCCAAGGCTGAAATATTACAGGGGAAGGATGTGCAGCAGGAAAGTCTGTCAGTTCATGGAAGGCTGGACGCAGAGCCAGGAAACAACACCAGAGAGCACAGATGAAGGACGAGGAATGGTCCCCAAGTCCGTGTCTCCCTGATCTGCCCAGACACCTGGGAACAGACTTTACTCTTCTGCCAGGTTTTTCTCAATCCAGCGATGCTGACACACAGGGTAACAGACGCTCTACAGTGCTACTGTTGTCATGCTGACCTTACATCTTTTAACCCACGTGGTAGCTGGTCTTCATAATTTATTTTACTTTGTATATTGGCTTCTACCAATCAGTGCCATCTCCCTTAATCCCTCTTAGATTCTCACACTTTTGTGAAGAAACTAAACATAAATGCAAAAGTCCTTAGAAATCATAAGCTAACCCACAACAACAAAGTCCCTGAACAATTACATACAAGAAATGACATTCGCTGTATTCTTGCTATAAATTGGAAAATACCCTAAGCATCTTAGTTGTACTAATTCATTTAATTGTCACAGGATTCTTCTGAGGTAGGTCATGTTATCATCTATATTTTGCAGATAAGAGAGAGACGCCCCAAGGACACACCACCCAGGCATTCCAGTTCCAGAGTTTGCACTCTGAACCAGTGTGCCACACTGCCTCTCAACAGGATAAACACTGGGGACAAGAGTTTAGGAGAATTTATAACCCTAAGGTGCATCAGCTTCTCGTGCATCTATTCGCGTCCTCCTTTGGATAAACATTAAGAAATTAAACTGGTCTTTTTCTACTGTAAGGTCTGATTGACAAGTTCAAAGATAAAATAAACATTCAGTGGCAAGTTGGAGATCTACCCAAGGGAATCTATTTCTGATAACGGAGTAATGCTAGCTGATACAACAAATAGGACAGATGTGCAAAACCTCAAACACAGTAAAGGTATGTTTCTTGCTCAGCTAAGAATACAAAGCAGATCTCCCTAATTGGCAGGTGTCATTCTGCTTCAAAATTGTTCCATCTTATGACTGCACCATGCCCAGGTCCAATCATCTCTATGCAGCTAGTAGAAGAGGAAAGACAAAACACGGATTCAGCACCCCTGCTTCTCAAACACTATGGTCAAGAGCGACACAGAGCATTTCCACTTCTACTCCTTCAGTGACAAATGGATGGTCATGCTTCCTGGGAAATTTAGCCTCTGCTGAGTGGCTGCTTGTTAGGGATGACCATGCACTGCAAAAAGGGGAGCAGAAATTGTGCGCTATACATGGTCGCTGCTGCCATTCTCTCCCCATAGAGGTTGTGCGGGCACCTGTCACCCAGCCCTGCATGACAGTATGTGCCTGTGGAGAATCTGATGGGACACCACTTCCACGCTCTCCCTTGTCACGGATGATCGCAAGGGCAGTGTTGCTTGACAGTGTGAGATACATGGGTAAACAAATCATCATTTTGCTAACTTGTCTGCGAAACCAAGATTGAGATGCCTTCTTGAAATCCCCACTATGTATTAATATAAAAAATAGACAAAATCAGTATTTTGTGTTTATCTAATTCTTGCTGATTAGAAAAATCTGATTAAAAAATATCTGACAACACATCAATATTCTCAGTCATTTTTACATGAAGAAAAAGGCCTAAAATGGTTAAACTCCCAAGTAAGTACTTCAAATGTACTAAAATGAAAGAATAGCATGAATTTCAGTTCCCTAAAACAAGCAATTCTCTAAACTGAGCTTCAACTAACTTTCAGAATAGCAGAAAAAAAGATTCTAATGTATTTGATGACAGTGTATTTAGACATAAATATTTCCCTAAGACGTAGTTCTTATGGTAACTATTGCTAAATGTATGGCCAGTAAAAAGAAAGGCCTGACCTAGAAAATCTATTTCAATGAAACAGAAAATAAAAATGCAACTTCAAATACACATTTTGCTCCTTCAAGGGATTCTCACTACTACCCTATCACATCCAGGTCGACCTGAGGCAGTATAGCGAACGGATTTGCAAAGTTAGATTTAAATGTCAAAGACATCAAGCTCCAGAGCCTCCTCCGCCTTATATATATTACTAAATGACAAAATTAAAACTGCATTAAGCCTTTCAAACTGTAGGCAGATAGTAAGTAAGCGTACTGCCTTCAAGCAAACCAAAACTCTGCGGAATAAACCCATACATTCCAGAAGAGAAACTCTGTCTGAAGAGAAAAAAATGGAAATGCTCATTTTTTTTCTCTCTCTTTAAGGGTAGACATTACACATCCAAAGCTCTGCACTGAGAAACCAAAACTCAGGGTCTCCACGAGGAGGATCCCCAGTGACTACAAAGACCCCACGGCAGACAGGACTTATGGGTGGTTACACGGGAAGCACGCACCACCAACCAAGATCCTCAGAGGCTGGGCGGGCTCACCACAGTGGCTTAGGCTTCTCGGCCCATCCAGCCTGGACTACTCCCATGCCCTCTGCATTGCTTCCTACTCAGGCTGAAGCCTGGGCTTCAGGTCTCCTGAAGTTCTGTTAGCAGCAGCAGCCCCTCCCCAGATCATCTTTCTGCTTAAGATGGAAGAGCCAGTTTCTGCTGCCTCCAGGTGAAGAAACCTGGCAGAAATATCTCCTTTAAAACTGAGGTCACGAAGGCTTAAAATAGTTTTATGAATTGCAATGACTGCGAAATTTTTGGTAATACAATACAGAGTTGACTCCTAGGACTCCTGTGTTGCTTTTGCTTTCCTGAGTGGAGTCAGTCACTGAATGACCACCCTGCATGACAGTCCGTGCCTGTGGGGAATCTGATGGGACACCACTTCCACGCTCTTCCTTGTCAAGGACAATCGCAAGGGCAGTGTTACAAAACTTCTGTTACATAGTGTTATCTTCAAAGTAGTTGCTCAGATGACCAGATGTAGGTATGGGAGAGTGATCAAGTGGTGGACTCCTGGACCTGGCATTTATTCCTTTTCAAGAAAAGCTGTCACAGAAGGAATTGGACATAATACCATGCTATCTTGCAGCAGTGGACAGGGACAACCAAAGGCCAGGACAGGAAGTGACCATCATTGACTGCACAGGACATACAAGAGAGCATGGACCTGCACTTACCCAGCCGCCTCTGGAAAATGAAAGTGAGGCTGAAGTCTCAAGGACATTTTGTTGTTGTCAAGATGTGAAGTCAATCAAACAATAACAAATGCTGGAAAGGCTGTGGGGAAAAGGGAATCCTTCTCCACTGCTGGTGGGAGTGTAGATTGGTGAAACCACTGTGGAAATCAGTGTGGAGACTCCGCACAAAAGTAGGACTAGAAGTCCCACTTAACCCAGGCATTCCCCTTCTGGGTATTTTTCAGGAAGAATTAAAACATCATACCACAGTGATATATGTGACCCCTGTTTATAGCAGCACAGTTTGTCATAGCTAAACTTGGAAACAACCCAAATGCCCATCAACTGAGGAATGGATAAAAATGATGTGTATTTCTATACAATGGAGTATTACTCAGCTAAAAAGAAAATAAATTCAAGGTTTTTATAGGTAAATGGATGCAACTAGAGACCATACTCATAAGTGAAATAAAAGGGACTCATGTGTAAACATTATATTGTCTCCCTAGTGTAAGAATCTGAAAGAGTAAATAAAACCCACAATGTACAATAGATAAACCCATAATGTACAAAGGGAAAGAAATTGCTCAAAGGAAGGAACAACTGGGATGAGGGAAAGGAGAAAAAGAAAGAAGGAAGAAGGAAGGGAAAAATATATTGCATGTATGTAGGAGAGCTGGGATAACTATACTGCTGAAGTCTAACGGTTTATTGAAAGGAACAGTTAATGCATAATTGTTTTCTTTTTGACCAATTTTGCATGCTTATATCTGGCAATCTGAACAACTAATTTCAAGACAACAATATGCAATATAACAACCATTGATAAATTCCTACCATATTGCCTAGTGAAACTCTGTATCATTTCTAATGGGGTTTTTTGTTTTTACTTTTTATTCTTTTCAATGGTTTGATCAATCTTGCATTCCTACACCTGGTGATATGAGCAACTTTGGGGAAGATAACAATATGTAATATAACGGCCACTGTCAATTCTTTTCATTTTGTTTTGGAACCCTGCACCATTTGAATTGGTTTTGCTTTGTTTTGTTTTTGTCTATGTTGTTGGCATTTTGCTATTGTTCTTTTTTATTACTCTCTTTAAAATAAAAAAATAAAGTTTATTGAAAAGCAACTGTACTTCCACTGCATTGTGACAAACAATATGTAATGTAACAACCATTATTAATTTCCTATTATCTTGTTTTGAAATTCTGTGTTGTTTTTATTGCTTGTTTTGTGTGTGTGTGTTTTTCATTCTCTTTTAAAAAAAAAGAAATTTTTAAAAGAAAAGGATCAGAGGCATCCTTGGAAAACTCTACTACTTGTGGACTGTTAGTATTTTAAACATAGAATTACCATATTTATATTCTATATAGATAGTTTATGAATTGCTATAGTAAATTTATGTTCCTGATTTCAAAACACGGTATGATCTTCTCCACTTTGATGTAGCTGCAGCAGTAATAACTGAGGGATTAATGGCAAATAAAAGAAAAATGGTACAGAGATTAATTGAAATAAAAACAACACAGCAAAAAAATTACCAGTTACAGATTTATTTCGGATTTTTTTTGGCAGTACTGGGAATTGAACCCAGGACCCTCACACTGAGCTATATCCCTATTTCATTTTATTTCGAGAGATTTATTTATGTAGAGACAGATTATTTCTGATTTGGGGGGGGCAGTACCGGGACTTGAACCTCACATTGAGCTACATCCCTATTTCACTATTTTATTCTGAGACAAGATCTTGCTAAATTGCTAAATTGCTAAGTTGCCCAGGCTGGGCTTAAACTTGGCAATCCTCCCGCCTCAGCCTCCCAAAGTGCTAGGATTACAAGCATGTGCCACTGTGTCTGGCTTATTTCTGAATTTCTAATGCTCTTGCACCGATGTGAGATGTTCCCTCATAGACACTGTGCTCACTTCAGCCTCAGCCCTTCACCACTTACAGACATGACCTACAACACCCCACATCCTAGTGCTCCCTTCATTATGGACCTGACTCCTCACAGCATTGTTCTATACTACTGGCAAAGTCGGGTTCAACAACCCTGTCCATTGGGGCTGTATATTCACAAAATCTCCATTCATCGGAAAGGTCCCAATAAACATAATTAGAACTGTTTCTTTATACAAGTATCCAACCATGATTGAGAGTTGAAGTAAAGAATTACACTTCTCAAGTGGCATACTAGAAATGTTACAAATAAAAGCCACCCCTGGCTCCTCCTGAGCTAGATTTGCCAGCCCTATTTCCCCTCACAGGGCACAGTGCTACTGAGACAGCAGTGCTCTGGGAGCTGCCATGAAGAGAGCTGACCCAGCGCCCTGCCTCATGAAGGCACCGTCACAAGCAGCAGCAAGGCCAGGCCAGTCCCTCTCCATGCATCCCTCCTCCTTTCCTAATAAAAATGAGCACCACCCAGTGTTTCCTCCACCATCATCCATGTGACCAGGAAAGCATGAGGAAGTAGCCAAGAAAACACAGCAACACAACAGAAAAACACATGCATGCTCCCTCACACAGTATGGTTGAAAGACTTTGCTTAAAATAAAGAAATGTCATTGTCCAGTACAGGAAAACTTTAAATCTCTGAGAGGCTTCCAGGGATGTTATTTTCACTAAAGTTTCTAACAAACCTTGTGCTGTCTCCCTGCACAATTGTTTCTCTGAAAAAGGAGTCCCACAAGTCCTGAGCCACTTCTTGAAAACGCTGCCGTGTGTGGCCTGCACACTTAACAGGTGACCCCATCGCAGGAAGAAACAAAGTAGCCCTCAACAGGGCTTTTCTTGCCTGAATTTATGCCCCTAGACTTCGGAATATTCCAGAAAAGTGCTATCTAGCTAGGTGAAATTCTTGTTGGTCCAGAAAGCAATTCTTCTCTTTCAATAGAATGGCAAAAATTTTTTGCACTCCTTACAACTCAACTTAATTTCATCATAGATACATATGTATATATAAAGTCATCAAATTCTGTACACAAAATATATGCAGTTTTTAAGGTATTGATTATCCCAGAATAAAGCTGTCTCCAGAGTCAGCATCTATGGGAGAATCTCTGTTTAGTCAACTCTGACTTTCTAGTCTCCCAGCTTAATTATCTCATCCTTAGCAGGCAAGTCACTCTGCCTCTCTGGGTCTTAGTTCTCTCATTCACAGAATTAAAAGGAGGTTGTCTTGATGACCTACAATCTATTAATGAAATCCAAGAACATGGCCTGGGGAATTAAGTAGGGTAAAATGCGACTCTCTTTTAATGAGAGAAGTTATAATTGAAGGAATCTAAAAGAAAAAGATTTTAGGTAGCATAGTGATTAAATAATATACTTGAAGAATATTCACACACAAACGTTATCTAAAGAGCACGTGTAACTACTTAAAAAGTCACTTAATCAAATGCTGATGCCCAGTCCCAGTCTTGGGATCTCATAAGAGCTCCAAATCGATACAGCCTAGAGCAGGAGCACAGCACAGCACAGGACACCACAGTGACAGCATTCTCGAACACCCCACTCGCTACTCCCCATTCACACGCTCATCAACGCTCCTCCTCTCAGCCCTGACACTTACACAGAACAAGCAGGCCATGCTTTGGATTTCTCCAGTATGAAACTGGTTTCTAGTACTAGATTCTTTATTTCTCAGAGCCTAAGTTCTTTCTCCTATAAAAACGAGACAATACCCGTCCTAAGGAGTCAGTGTGAAAGACAAATAGGAGTATGAATTTAATAATATATTGTGTCATAAAATACACCAATTAAAATGACTAATATTATCAATAATATTTTTTTGAGGCAGGGTCTCACTATGTAGCCCAGGCTGGCCTCAAACTCACAGTGATCCCCTGCCTCAGCCTCCTGAGTACCGGATGATAGTAATTTCAAACCACACAGACAAAGCTCTGTGTTTCCCTTTCAGGATGACTCAAAGATGACTTATCTGATATAAATGGAACATAAATTCACCAAGAATTGTCTTTTTTTTCACATGTCAAACCTCCAAGAGACACAGTGGTATGTGCTCCACCCTCAAGGACTTGAACCAAAGTATTTCCTTTCAAAACTCCTGGGAACCCAAGGGGCTGTCTGAACCCGAGTAAACTATTTATTCTATTATTTTTATGATATTTTTTGCTTCTGAACATTATTTTTTATTTTAAAGAGAAAATTTCAAAACAAGATAATAAGAGGGTAACAATTGTTAAAATACATTGCATATTGTTATCTTTAAATTAGTTACTCAGCATACAAGATATAGGCATTTAATTGTGCAAACAATATTAGCACAAAGTTTCTTTTCAATGAACTAAGAGAAATTACTAGGATAACTGTCTTTTACATATTATATATATATATATATATATATATATATATATATATATTCTTTTTTCCCCACAGCCTTTCCAGCTTTTGTTATTGGTGAATTTCTTGATAATAGCCATTATTTCTGGGGTGAGATGGAATTTCAATGTTCTTTTAATTTGCATCTCTCAAATGAGCAGTAATGTTGAACATTTTTTTCATATATTTATTTCCTGTTTTCATTTTTTTATCTGAGAAGTGCATATTCATCTCAACTGCCCATTTTTGGATTAGCTCTTTATATTAGGGAAGTCTGATTATTTTAAGTTTTTTATATGCTCTCAGTAGTAATCCTTTGTCTGAGGAACAGCTGGCAAACATTTTTTCCCACATTGTGGGTTGTCTCTTCACTCTGTTAGTGGTTTGTCTTGCTGTGCAAATGCTTTTTAATAACATAAGGTCCGTGTTGTTGGTCTTTGTGATAGTTCCTATGCAATCGGGATTTTGTTCATAGTCTTTGTTTATGAAGACATTGGTTTTGTTCACCAGTTCCTTCAGAGTTATACTTATCCTGTATTCTAGAAGATCTAATGTTTCTGTTTTAATATTTAGATCTTTGACCCATTCTGAATTTAGTTTAGTGCATGGTGAAAAATATGGGTTGAATTTTAATCTTCAGCATGTGCAGTTTTTCCATCATCATGTATTAAAGAGGCTATCTTTGTTCCAATGAATGTGTTTGGCATCTTTATCAAAGATAAGGTGGTTGAGTATGTTTGGAGTTGTTTCTGCATCTTCTAATCTGTTCCACTGATCCTTGGGTCTGTTTTTTGCCAGTATCATGCTGTTTTATCATAGTAGCTTTGTAGTATAATTTCAAGTCAAGAATTGTGATGCCCCTCCCTTGCCTTTGTTGCCTAGAATTTCCTGTGCTATTCTAGGTCTCTTCTGGTTCCAAATGAATTTTAGGATTATTTACTCTAATTCTGTGAGATAAGCTATTGGAACTTTGATCAGGATTGCTTAAATTTGTACAACAATCTTGGAAGTATGGCCATTGTCACCATATTGCTTCTTCCTACAAAAAAGCAAGGAATATCTATTTTGTGATATCTGCTTCTATCTCCTTTTTCAGAGTACTTTAGTTTTCAATATAGACGTATTTTATGTCCTTCAATAGATTGACTAATAGGTATTTCATTTTTTTTTTGGATGCTATTGTGAAGGTGTTGTTTCCCTAACTTCTCTCTCAGTGAGTTTCTTATTCATGCACAGGAAGGGTATTGATTTTTGAGTGCTGACTTTGTATCCAGCCACACTACTGAATTTACTTATTAAATCTAGCAGTTTTTAGTGGAATTTTTGGGTCTTCTATGTAAAGTATCATGTCATTTTCAAATAATGATAATTTAACTCCTTCTTTTCCTATCATTATTCCATTTATTTCTTTCTCTTGTCTAATTGCACTGGCTAATGTTTCCAGGACTATGTTCAATCAGAGTGATGACAGTGGATATCCTTGTCTCCTTCCTGATTTTAGAGAGAAACCTTTTAGTTTTTGTCCATTTAGTATGATGCTGGCTGTTGGTTGGTCATAGATAGCTTTTATTAGATTGAGAGAAAGATCATCTATTCCTTTTTTGTGTTTTTTTATCATGAATGAGTGTTGGACTTTGTGAAAAACTTTTCTGCATCTATTGAGATGATCATATGATTTTTGTCCTTAGCTCAATTAATATGGTATAGCATGTATTGATTTGAATATGTTGAACCTTCCCTGCATCCCTGGGATGAATCCTACTTGGTCATGGTGTATTTTCTTCTGTTTTCCCATAACTTATCAAGAATTTTTGTATAACTGTTCATTAGGGAGATTGGCCTGTAATTCTTTTTCTTAGTTTGGTCCTTCTCTGGTTTTGGTATCAGGGTAACGCTTGCTTCCAAGAATGACTTTGGGAATACTGTTTCCCTTTCAATTTCATTAAAGAGTTTGAGAAGTAGTGATGTTAGATCTTCTCTAAATTTTTTGTAGAATTCAGCAGTGAATCAGGGCCTAGACATGTCTTTGTTGGTAGGTTTTTAATTTCATCTTCAATTACATTGATTGATATTGGTTTATTCAGAATTTTTATATCTTCTTGATTCAACTTTTGTGATTCCTATGCATCTAGGAATATGTCCATTTCTTCTGCATTTTCCATTTTATTAGAATACAATTTTCAAAGTAGATATTGATCTTCTGGATTCCTACAGGGCCCATTGTGATTTCATTATTTTCTTTCATAATTACATGGATTGGAATATTTTCTTTCCTTTTTTGATAAGGTTGGTTAAGTGTTTGTTGATTTTATTTAATTTTTCAAAGAACCAACTCTTTATTGATTCTTTTTTTTTTAACCTCCAATGCATTAATTTCTGCTCTGATCTTTATAATTTCCTCCCTCATGTGACCATTTGGCTTAGCCTGCTCTTATTTTGCTAGAAATTTGAGGCTCACCATTAACTGGTTTATTTGCACTTGCTCTGTTTGACTGAAATGGGTATTCACTGCTATAAATTTCCCTCTTAGGACTGCTTTCATTTTGTCCTGTAAGTTCCAGTATGTTGTATTGTCATTATAATTTAATTGTAGAAACTTTCTAATTTCTTTTTAATTTCATCTGTGACCCATTGGTTTTTCAGGAGGGTGCTATTTAATGTCCATATGTTTATGAACTTCTTCTGGTTTCTTTTGCCATTGATTTATAATTTCATTGCACTATGGTCTAATAATATGCATGGGATAATTTTAATTCCTTTACTCTTACTTAAGTATGTTCTATAAGCCAGTTTGTAGTCTATTTTAGAGAATGTCCCATGTGTAACTGAGAAGAATGTGTATTCTGATGTTGTGGATGGCACCCTCTGTAGCCATTTACTAAGTCCACTTGTTCAAATTTTGGTTCAGTTCTAACATTTCATTGTTGATTTTTTTTTAATTTAAAAAAAATAAAAGTACAAAAACATATTGACAAACAGACACCAATTAGCATAAAAAATAGTACAATCACAACTAATCTATAGACAAGGTGATATGGTCTCAACAGTGGTTATTGCTTTATCCATTGATATCTTCGAAGTGTAAATATATAAACCCATATACAGACATGCAACTTTAGTCAGACAATTAATCCTCTCAACAACAGAAAAAACACAAAAACCAAAAATCCAAAGACAAAAAACAAAACAGGCAAACATCAACAACAGCAACAACAACAACAAAAAAAAACACCAATAGTTGCTGCTTTACATATTGATATCTTTGATTTTTTTGTCTAGTTGGTCTCTCTTTTTGTGTCAGTAGGGTATTGAGATCCCCTAATACCACTGTATCAGTGCTTATTTGATTTTTCATGCCCTTTAATATTTATTTTATATAGTAGGGTACACTGATATTTGTTGCATATATATCTATAATTTTTATCTCTTCCTCTTGGATTGTTCCCTTTACAAAGATGTAGTGACCTTCTTTATCTCTCTTACTCAGTCTTGGCTTGAAATTCACTTTGTCTGCAAATAAAATAGCTACCTCTGCTTTTTTCTGGGTTCTTGTTGCATGAAATATTGTTTTCCATCCTTTCACTTTCAGTTTATGAATTTCTTTTTTAATTAAGTGTGCTTCTTGTGTATAGCATATTGTTGGATCTTGCTTCTTATTCTATTCTGCCAATCTGTGTCTTTTGATTGGTGAATTGAGACCATTAAAATTGATGGTTATAACTGATATGTACTGACTTATCCTTGTCCTATTATTTTCCAGTTATTGGCCCCCTTCTTCCCCTCTGTTTAATTATTTGCCTTGCCTGGTAGATTCCTCCTTTTGAGAGTTCATGGAGTTATAGTCCTTGTTATTTCTTTCTAGAATGTCCTTCAAAATATTTTTGAGTGCTTATTTCACGTGTTTATGGTAGTCATCAATTTCTTCAGATGTTCTTTGTCATGGAAGCGTCTTATTTACCCATCAGTTTTAAAACACAGTTTTGTGGTGTACATCAATCTGGGTTGAAGGCTGTTTTCCTTCAGAACTTGAAATATTTCACTCCAAGCTCTCCTTTACTTGAGGATTTGTTCTGAGAAGTCAGTTGTGATTCTGATGGGCTTTCCTTTATAGGTAATATGTTCCTTTGCCCTAACAGCTTTTAAGATTCTAGTCTTGTGTGGAATTTCTGGAATCTTGACTATGGTATGCCTGCTTGTAGATTTTTTTTAGTGTGACTAATTGGAGTTCTATATGCCTCACTTAATTATATTTCCAATTATTTTTCCTTTACCAATAAATTTTCAGCCATAATGTTCATGAATGGCTTTTTAATACAATTTATGCTATCTCCTGCTTTTTCACTTATTCTAATCAATTTTAAGTTGTTCTTCTTTGTCTCATCTAGCAGCTGCTGTATTGACTTCTCATGGTCCCTTGCTATTTTAAAGAATTTTTTCTTTTCATGATTGCTAACCACAAGCCTGTCTTCTATATCTGAGATCCTGTCCTCACATTGGCTTAATCTGCTGTGGATACTTTCAATGGAATTTTTATTCTTCTGGATATCTTCTTGAATCTGCCTTATGGATTCCATTTCTTTCCTATGCTGAGCATTGTGGCTTCAATAATTTTCTTAAGCTCCTCTATTTTTTTGTTTGTGTTTGCTTTAGAGTCACAGAGCACAGTTTTCATTGCAGACACCATCTTTGCAGTTATCTGAGAAAGTATTTCTGACTTCATTTTTTTCCTAGAGCCTCATTAAATTGCTTTTTTGTTCAAAGCTTCATTCAAAGGCTTTGTTGGCCTCAGAGAGGTAAGGTGGGTGGGTTTTGGATTGTGGTTAGTGATCAGGCTTGTGATTAGCAATCATGCAGGTTCAAACTGTTCCTCTTGCACAGTAAGTGCTCTCTCAGGGAGAAGGTGCTTCCAGCTACCTCCTTCTTCTTTGTGAAGTTTCTCTTTTCATTCTCTCTGTCAGCCTCAGTCACACTTCAGATCCCTCCTTATTATCTTCCTCAAGTTGCTAAATTCCAGCATCTGGACAGCAACTCTCAGAGAGGCTCTTTCTCTTTGCAGCTTAACACTCTGCTATCTGGGTGCTCCTGCTTCTTCTCAGCATTAAATTCACATCCCATCCCATCTCATTAAATTCTAGGAATGTTTAAATGCTAATCATGCATGAATAATTTACCTGTCCTTCCATACTCATAACTTTTACATGAACACATTGACATTGTGCACACATATAAGTCTATTTCTAGAAAAAGCTTTCCTCTTCACTCACCCCACACATGCCCATTCTCCATATACATCCTCTGGGTCATGGTAGCACTAGTAATAGAATCCACAAGTCAACTCACCTCTTCCTTTTCTATCCTAGCTATTTTTTTTTGCAGTTTGATTTTATATAGTTTTGAACAGGAAATACATTCACACAGTACAAAATTCAAGTGGTGCAAAATGCCAGAGAATAACAAATAGGTAAGCCTATCCCCAAACCAGTGAGCTTCCCATAGAGACATAGCCAGTATTAGCAGATCCTAAGCACAGTGTTGTTAACAATGACATTTGCAAAATTCATTTAGATGGGGTACTGATGATGTTCACTGCATTAGGGACCAACTAATAACCATTGCCACAATTACTGAGTACTGACTGCTGGCCAAGAACTAGGCACTGTGCTACATGTTATACATGTTGATCTCTCTTGATCCTTGTGATAAACCTGTGAATTGGCCTTAGTCTCATATTAAAATGAGGAAACAAGAGTGATTAAACAACTGTAATAAGAGGACTCAGACAACAGAAAAATAGGCAACAGACTCACTCTGGTACTTTACAGAAGAGGACACCCAAATGCCGGATAGCTGGGTGAAAAGGCGCTCAACTTTCTTTGTCACTAGGACAGTGCAGCTATTGCTATCCAGTAATCAGAATGCGTAAAATTAAAAGGACAAAAATTCTGCGTGTTGGTGAGAATTTGGACTAACTGGGACTGGTAGAAATACAAATCAATACTGCTGCTGTGGAATACCGGCAATCCTAGTCAGGCTGAACATGTTCAGACAATACTGCCTTCCAATTCCACCCCCAAATACACACTCACATATTGTAGTACTAACTTCTACTAGTTCATTGAAAGGAAGAGTTAGTGCTAATATTGTTTGATCAATTTTGTAACTACTTTGAAGATAAGAATATGCAATATAATAACCATTGTTAATTCCCTGTCATCTGGTTTTGAAATTCTGTATTGTTTTTTATTCTCTTTAAAATAAAAAAGAAATAATTCATACAAAGACACTTACTTGAGTATTTATAACAATTTTTTTCCTGCAATAGTCCAAAACTCAAAACAACTCAAATATCTCCTAAATAGTGCAGTGGATAAATTACTGTATATTCATACAATAGGATGCTATATATATCAATGGGAATGAATAACCCAAAGCCACATGGAACAGTAAAGATGAATTTCACAACTATTATGTTGAGAGACATAAGCCAGACACAAAAGAACATGTATCGCACTATTCTATTTCTGTATGTGTAAAGAACAAAAGTAGGCAGAGTTTCTGCATACTGATAGTTATCAGGATGGTCCATAGTTATCCTTGGGGAGTTGAGGTGTCAGGAAAGGACCCTGAGGGAGGCTTCTGGGAGGGCAACAATGTGGGTTCTGCTTACATGGGTGTGTTCACTTCATGAGAATTCAGTAAGCTGTATATGTAGGACACATGCATTTGTGTATCACTTTAGTAACAAGTTCTAAAACTTTCATGTCCTCATGGAGTTTACATTCTAGCACAGAAAGAACACAGTATTCAACAAGTAGAAGGCTACTAGAAAGTTGAGCAAACTCTTAATTTCTTAGCCGGGATTGTCCAGGTCCCCAGGACAAAGCACAGTAAGGACCCTACTGCTGGATTTGGGCTGAACGCCACCCATTCACACTCAGGCTCACATCTCTACTGCACTCAAATTTAATAGTCCATGCACCTATATGTAAAGCAAGCATTGTTAATCTGAGCTTTCAGAACCAAGAAGGAGCTCTTAGAATTCCAGGGTCCAGGAGATTAGGTGGGGGGAGGAATTATGTCTTTATCTACATCACTAAGATCTAACTGAAATTTTGTGTTTTCTTCAACTGTAAATGTAGGCTACAAAGCATAGAAGCAGTATGAGGACATACAACTGGTCACCAATAAAAACATCATAGATATTTTCATATGCATGTCAGCTGTTGCAGGTATCCTGAAATATCACTTATACTAGTCATTATAGAAAGTTTGGTCAGCGTTATACAAATTTCTTTTTTTTTTTTTTTTTGCGGTACTGGGGATCGAACTCAGGACCCTGCGCTTACTAGGCAAGCGCTTATTCCACTGAGCTATATCCTCAGCCCCAATTTCATATTTTTAGTATCTTAACTATATTTTGACATAACCAGTTTCCTTGGTAATTCTGTATGTCAGGTTTTATATTTAGCAACATTACTTTGAAAAAGGATTTGGAAGCTTTCCAGATTGCTCAAAGGGTTCAGGAATCAACAAAAGGAATGCTCATGTGATGGATGTTTTCCATTTACCTCTTGCCACTGAACCCTCCTGCACTGCTGCTCCCAGGTCCTGAACTTCCCACCCTCCCCTGCCTCCCTCTGCGAAATCATCGCAGAGTTTCCTCGTACCCGGCCTGCCCTGGCTTCTGCTGGCTGCAGCTATGGGCCGGCATGACAGCAGGAGGATGGCAGATAGTGGGCTCCCTGCTCCGTCTCTCCAAAGACATCAGTAGCTCTGCCCTGTGCCTTGCCCATTCCTACTGCCTTGGGTCTTTTACCCCTAACTGCTTCTTTAACTCACCCACAGCACTGGAAATGGTTCCTTCATGAAACTTTCCCATGCTCAAGCCTCTTGAACACACCTGTTTCTTGCCAGCCTGATCATTAACAAACCCTTGGGCTTGCTTGACACAGGAATTAAACCTCAAGAATAAAGCCATGGACTTTTGGGATTTGGCGGGGGGCTGAAATTGGGGACTGATAGCAGAATCAGTGCCCAGGGACTCCCTGGATAATAATTTTTTTTTTTTCAGCTTTCCACTGTCTTGACAAACTCTCTGCACAAAGATGGGAAACTTGGCAAGATACATTGAGAAAAGGTCGTTCATGCCTGAGCTGAATACATAAATAATGTAAATAATCTGCAGGAGCCGGAGAAGTCCAGGTGAGTGGGAAAGAAGGTTCTCAACAGAAGGCGCAACATTGTCTCAGCCTCACGGGTGGGGGAGCTGCTGCCCAAAGTCCCCCTGCAACTGCCACGTGTCAGTATCACTTGAAAGCTGAGTAGCAGAGGAAGCAGAAAAAAAGCCTTTCTTTGAGAAGGCAAAAGATGAGAGGCCATCTGCTTGTAGAAGGGCAGCACAATACCACATTCCTCTCACAGGCCAGATACTCTCCTAGGCAGCTCTGATTTCCTAAGGCTTAACTGAAAGGAAGAAAGAAACTAGATAAAGTCCTGCTTGCAAAGATCATTTCTCCTAAGATATTCTAGGTGCTTGCCCTCCCGTCTAATTCCCCAGGACAAAGCTGGCTGACAGCCCTCTGATACGGAAGAGAGAACGGAGACTGGCCAGGCAGGGAAGGAAGAAAGGACAGAAGCCTGCCAGGAGCACACGTCCATACAGCAGTGTTAGCTCAAGATAAATAATCCCAGCCAGCCCATGCAGCTATCAAACCAGAGGGCATGTTGCAGATAAATCGCCATTGTCAAGGGTGTCTTTGTTTGTTCCTGACAACCTCTTACTATATCTCCCTCTCCTGACAAAGCAACTCCAGGAACAGGTTCCTCACATGCACTGCCCTCAGGAAACGATAGTGCTTTTACTGAGAGAAAAATGAGTTTGAGCTCTTGGCTCCAGAAGCCAATATACAACTGGCTATGAGGACCACTCACTACATACAGGTTAGAGGCAAAATCCACTGAGAATAATAGCTACATGCTGTTTTCACCAAAAGTCATTCCATCCGTCCAGCCTCATGGATCTGAATTACCAGTGAAAGTTGCATCGACAGGCTCACCGGGTAAAACTTATCCACCCTGGCCCCTCACGGAATACCTCCTGGGTCCATCAGACTCATCATACACAGGGACAGCTCCGCACTCAGCAGAGCTCCACGTGAAAAGTTTCCGAAGTCAGTGGTCAGGCTTTTCATCAAGCACATAAATTGCCTTAACGCCTTTTCCAGAAATTTCAGAAGGAGAAAAGCTCCTTATTTTTGGTATTTAATATAACTATGGCTGTTAAAACTTTTTAAATATGCCCATGAAAATTTTATCTAGGTAACAGGGTAAGAAATCCTAAAATTATCTCAGCACCAGACCTGGCCCTGCCCGCCATTTCAGGGTCACTTGGACGTTCTAACTGTGTGTAAAGCAACAGAGAGCAAGAGGAACAGAATGGACTCGGTAGCAGGGAGGCTGCAGGGACACTGCACCAGGCTTTGACGTCAGTTACCCTGCAGGAATGAAGAATGTGCTGGCTGAACTCCCAAAGGGCTGAACTGGAACCCCCCACTTGTATGCCCAGTCTCCCTCCACCCCCCTTATTCCTCCTTTGCACGCAATCTAGCAACAGTCAGAAGAAATTAAGAAGAAGCTCTTCCTCTTTATTTAAGGCAACAGAAATGCAGTTTCACTATACTATCACAATGCAAAGTATCCATATGCTTTGGTAGAAGAAGCCTCCATGACCTGGGATAAAGACAGCCTCATGTAAAGAGAATCCAGGTGGATCTGTGCATTTTCTGCCATTAAAGCCCAAGTCACTGATCATCTTTCCTGCTCATCAATAAGATTTAGCATGGGTTAAGAACATGGGCCAGAAATGGACTGCCTAGCTTTGGATCCTGGCTCTGTCGCTAAGTGACCTTGGGTAAGTTAATTAACTTCTTTGTATTCCTATTTCCCATCTATAAAATGGAACGAATAAACTAATAAGAGCTTGTTAGGAGGATGAATTTGTAAGGCACATAAATCAATGCCTGCTACACAGTGAGTGCTTGTAAGTGGCTTTGACATAACAAATGAACAAGTGAAAAACTAAACCAAGCTACCTCTTTCCCCATGGCCAGTTTTAGTCTCATGTCACCAGTATTTATTACACATGCATCGCCCTCTGCGCTTGGCAGTGCTCATGCTGTTGCCTTTTGTACTCTGTGCCAAGGACTCTGGAGAATGCTGTACTGTTAGATCCTCAGGCAACACCTAACCATCCATCAAGTCTCCTCTTACATTCCTCTTCCTCCTGGACATGTGTCTGAGCAATTGACCTTCCCTCTTACATACTCCCATAGCACAGTGGTTTTCCTCCACTCACTCAGGCACTCATGCATTCAACAGGAAGTTACCACAAAAGGCACTGTGCTGGGTGCTGAGAACTTCCATTCTAGAGAGAAACTCATGGGGGCCTTGACTTGATGAATGGATGTATGTGGATGACACAGAGATGGATGTCATCCTTAGCATTTCCTCCCCACTGGAGCAGACAAGAAGCTGTCCAGATCACTATATAATTCTGACATCAGCCTATGGCAAGGGGATGCTGGGGTGTTAAAACTACCCCACCCTGGACCAAACTGACATGGAATTCTCTTCAGATTGCAGCTTTTCTGCAGCCAGTGTGAGCCTGAAGCACACAGCCCCAGTGCAGCACCTGGGAGCCACGGTTGCTGCTGGACCTGTTTAGAGCTCTGGCACATCCATTCAAATGTATGGTCCAGAGAGGAAGACAGCGGGCACCAGGGTGGAGGCGCCCCGAGGGAGGAGGACAGGGATGAACTGAAAGCCAGGCCAAAGGTCACATGAAGCTAAGATTATAAAACAAAGTAGACCAAAGATTTCCTCTTACAAAGAAAAATTACCACCATTGACTTTTTCACTACAACCAACTGCACAACTTTTCAAATTTTCATTCATTAATTGCAACCCATATAGAGGCACCATGGTGCCTCCAGGGTTTCTCACTGATTGAACAGACACCAGCTCTGGGTTTATCTTCCTTTCATTATAATCATTTTCAGTTCCTCAGCATTAGCCCTGAAGATTATTCAGTGTGGCTGCCTTCCTAGTCTTTAATGAGATGAAGCATGTAGGACACTGAATTTGTAGATTTGGAAAATTGCAAGACAGACAGAAAATTTTAAACGAAAAGAAAATCCTTAATGAATAACTTCTAAAATTTTTTTGATGGCAAGGAAAGTGGAGGCGAGGAAAACAGGGCTGAAGGGGCAAGCAGAGAACCTGAGGTTGCCATTATGGTCACCACAGATGGACAGAGCAGATCGAGGGAGAGGGCAGGGTGGTATTGCTGAGATGGGGCTGGATTTTAAGTAAAAAACCTGCATTTCAGTCTTGATTTTCCTGTGTTAAATCAAGTGTTAAACTGAGTAGCTTTGAGAATCACACATCCTCCCCAGGCCTCTATTCCCACGTACATCAAATAGGAATAATATTAATTTTTGCCCAAGCCATCTCACAGGCCCACGAGGATCAAGTCTGGCGTGGGACTATAAACTTTCAGCAGAGGGCCTGATGTTCAGTAAACACAATGAATGTTTTGTTTTTATTTTAAGTTGGAACAAAATAAATCACTAACCCAGCTGATCAGCTTATGATGAACTCCCCCAGTCATAAGACTGGCTTCTAAAACGATCATAATGAAGGTGGCTGACACTGAGTGAGCATTTGTAGGGGAGAGGACAGCGAGGACGCTGTGTTTCAACTCCACTCACAGGTTCCACACCTAATTCCCGCTGTGGGTCTATTATTGCAGCAGAAAGAAGGGTGTGCGGAGGTTGGGCCACCTTGGCAAAGTCATACAACTAATAAGTGGAGTAAACATTTTGAAATTTCTGCCTACACAGCAAAGTGGAAATTTTGATGGTAAGGGAAAAAGTATGAAAAATTTACAAATTAGCTTCAGGACCTATATCCAATTCACTTCTCATCACAATTCTTACCAAAGGGAGAAACTTCTCTCCTAGGACCATCACTTCTCCCTCCATCCCTTACACCTATGGCTTCTCCTACTGTGAGAGGGCCCTGGATTTTGAAAGTCAGGCTTTGCCTTTTAGATCATAAAGAGATTTCTCAAACACAGTGTATCAGAGGGCAACATCACGACAGGCCAGAAACAGCAGCACTCAGAAGATGCTCAGAAAGAGCTGGCCAAGGTCCACAGGTACGCAGACAGGGGAGACCAGACAAAAACCCAACCTGGGGAAGGCAGCTTAAAGGAGAAGCGCATCGGAGGAAATCCAGTACACGGGGGCCAGTTAGAATAATTTGTAAGAAGCAGGGTCACTTCTTGATCCCAGTACTTTTTACATCCCTGATCTGGCAAACACATTGTCTTGGGAAAAGGTCAAATCCCTCTGAGAGAAGAATTGAAGTACAGTGCTGACTGTGCTGATAGGCACCCAGCCAAGCAGCCACTGCACTGGGCTTACCTGGCCTAACTCTTCTCTCCTGAAAGCCAGAGCACAAGTGAGATGTTCACAGGACAGGCCTCCCCAGGCCGCAGTACTGAGGAGAGTAGCTGAGTTAAGACAGGTGAGGCCTGAAGGTGCAAAGGGCAGGGACCCTGAACCAGGTATTGAAGGATCTATGAGACAGTGAGACTCGCAGGGGACTGGAGTAGCTGTGACATGTGGGGTCTGAAGTGGAAAAAAGATCCTGGAGCAGAGCCAGACCAAGACTGTCCCACTACCCCTCACATGTCCACGTAGCTCCATCCTGATGCCCCCCAAATGCTCCTGAATGCCGCACAGAAGAACCCTCTTCCACCAATCCCTGATATTGCAGGCTGGAGGGAGGTGGTCACACTGAGGAACTGGGGCGTGTGATGGCTTGGCATCGAGAGAACAACCCAGAGCAGCACCTGTGGATGCTGTTTCCTGCCAGCCCCAAGAAGCTACTAAAACCCCAGCTCAGACTGGGAACTAGCAGCAGGAGTAGGGCTTTGACTCAGGAGTAAAACGGAGAGAGAAAAGCCATTAGAATGGCATCAGGGACATGGTTACCAACTCCTGCCTGACCACAGCGGACCACTGAAATTATGGGCTTGAAAAAGGCTGGGCAAGGCAGGCACAACTGCAGACAGAGAGCCAAGAGGCTGAGGGAGGTCAACAGAGGAGCATGAATGGCAGAGGCTGTGGCAAAATCTCCACTGGAACCAAGGTTGCTACCTTCCAAGGCCTTGGTGGTCACCAATTTTTGTTTGACTTTTTGAGGGGCTGGTCTTTGCATGTATGTGGACATAGTTACAGTCACACAACTGTAGACATTTTCTAAGGCTGTCTGTAAGGCATTTCACGTAGGTAAGTCATACCCACCCATTTGCAAGGTTGTTCCTGAGTCTTATCTAGTCTTGCTTGACTGTGAGTTCAACAGTTGGATACGATCCACCTCTCTTCTTACTCAGTCTAATCTCAATTTTCCTGAACACCATTTCCCCCTTCACACCACCTCCTATCTATCAGGTCCTCCTTTTATATTTTTAATCTTGTATGTATATTTTTGCTTTTCTTTCTCTCCCTTTCTTTCTATTCCTCTCTTTTATACACAAACTATTAAGAATCATCTAAGTGCTCCAGTACCCTAATATCTCATATTAGGTTCCCCTCACCAAGGCTGTTTCACAGGCTTTCTAATGCTAGTATTTCTGCTACGTCATTAATGGGAGTCAACTTCCCTGTACCCTCTGTCCTGTGCACTGAGAGTCTTTCCCTCCATTCTCTTCCCCCACTTCCCTCTCACACCAGCACGTGTATCGCCCTCATCCTTGTATGTAAAACTACTACAAAAACTTAACTTTTTCTTGTTTTTCCACCTTGGAGTGTGTGTGAGAGACACATGTTCACAAACAGTGCTATCATCTCTGTTTCTACAGTGTTTTACGCTGACCTGCCAGGCTCTCCCTCACCAAAACCATGGCTTAGGTCTTCGAACACAGGCTTTATGCAAGTTTATAAACTGGATACAATCTCCGTAATGACAGTCCTACTTTCTACTTATAAATCTTCCTTTCACTCCTTTCCTCCTACCCCCACATATATCCTCTCAAACCTTTCCTGCTCCCTTCCCCTCTCTTTATGGGTAAAAACTAATATCATAAAAAACTGTTTCTTCTCTTATGTCTACTTTTGTTTCTTTTTAGACTCCTGCTGTTTCCTCAATTTCCATTTTTAAATCCCTTTCTTTCTTCTCCTATCTTCCTACCCTTTTACAACCACTGTACTCCTTTATATTCTTGGGTTACTGAAAGAGTATAAAACTTGCTATGCTAGCTCTAAATTATGTATTGGTATATGACCGGTTCTTCCCATGGACATATTACAAGTAGCTGTCCTCTTCTTACAAGTCAGTGCTAGAGATCTCTGCAACAGTGGAAGAGCTTTCTGGCCCAGGTGATCCACAACAATCAACATAAAACACAGGAATCATGAGAAGACAAGGCAATAATAAGCCTCAAAAATTCATAATTCCATAAAAGCTGGTCTAATGGAGGAAGAGGAAGTTTCAGGCAAAGAATTAAAAAAAACAAGTGGTTAAAATGTTTGAAGAGTTCAAAGAAATGCATAAGATGTTCAATGAACTTAAAAAGGATATAAATAGATAAGGGATTTAATTAATAAGACGTTCAATGAGTTTAAAGAAGACATAAGCAGCTAACTGAATTAAAGACAACAATGCAGGCTGCAAATGCCTATTTTAGTAAAGAATTAGAGACACTAAAAAAGAATCAAGCACAATGTTTGGAAATTAAACATAACTGAAAGTTCTGCCAAGAGACACGACCAATCAGAAGGGAGAGTATCAGGACTTGAGGAAAAGAATAATGTAGTAGATTACTTACTCAGTAATACTCAAAAGCAATAAATCACAAAAAAGTGTATTCGAGAGCCCTTAGATGACTCTAATCAAGAGACCAGAGTGAAAGTTTTTAAGTTCTAAAAGAAAATCATTGCCAGTTCAGATTATAATACCCATGACAAAGAGAATCTAAAAAATTCAAGAACCCCAGACCAGCACTGCATAATATAAAAGGGAATGATAAACAGAAAGAACAAGGCCAACACCACCAAAAAGCCCAGAGGAAAGAATATAGAATATGTCTAACTGGGAGAGTAGTTACACACACACACACACACACACACACACACACACACACAAAACAGAAGGGAATTGCCACCGAAAAATTACAATAATGGGAACTAATCATTACCTATCAATGGAAGCACTCAACATAAATGGCCTTAACTCCCTAGTCAAAAGACACACAGTGGAAGATTTAATCAAAAACAAAATTCAACTCAATATACATTGTGTGCAAAAAATATATCTTATCCACAAAGAAACTATAGATGGCAAATGAAAGGATGAAAAACAATACTCTATGCAACCAGAGCCAAAAGCAAGCAGGAGTAGATATCCTAGTTTCAAACAAAATAGACTTTGAGTTATCAGAAGAGTTAAAGTGGGAAAAATTCAAAGGAACAGATAATTATATATAATACAAATTCAAAGGAACAGATAATTATATATAATATAAATTATATAAATATATTATATATTACATATAATATAAATTCAAAGGAATTATATATATAATTATCTGTTCCTTTGAATTTTTATATATATAAAAGTTGACACATCCAATCTCATAAATCAAAAACTATTTGATATAAAAGAACAGGTAGATACCAATACAATCATAGTGGGGGGACACAGATACTCACTCTCATAAGTAGATTATCAACCAACTAAAAGCTCAAATAAGAAATAACAGATTTGAACCATATCATTAAATAAATGGACCTAAAAGATATCTACAGAGTATGCCATCCAACAACTGCAGAGTACACATTCTTCTCAGCAGCCCATGGGACTTTCTCTAAAACTGACCATAAAACATATTTAAATATATGCAAGAGAACAGAAATAATATCTTGCATCCTATCAGATCACAATGAAATGAAACTAGAAGCTAACAGCAAAAGAAAACACAGAAACTACACAATCACATGAAGATTAAATAATACATTTCTGAATTATCAGTGAGTAACAGATGAAATCAGGGAAGACATTTTAAAGTTGCTAGGATCAAATGACAACAACAAATGCATCTCAAGGTCCTAGAAACACAAGAGCAACCCAAATCCAAAACTTATAGAAGGAAAGAAATTAGAGAAATCAGAGTGCAAATCAAAGAAATTGACTAAAAGATCAATAAAAGAATCAATGACTTAAAATGTTGGTTCTTTGAAAGAATAGATAATATCAATAAATCCTTAGTCAAACTTACAAAAGAAGGTAAGATTCATGTTAATGCAATTAAAAATGAAAAAGGTGAAATCACAACAGACATCACTGAAATCCAGAGGCTTATAAGAAACTACTTTTAAATTTATATTTTAAGAAATCAGAGAATCTAAAAACAATGGATAAATTCCTAGACATACATGACATATCAAAATTGAACCAAGAGGACATAAAAATCATGAGTAGCAATAACCACCAATGAAACTGAAATAGTAATTAAAAGTCTATGAATTAAAAGAGCCCATGACTCCATGGATTCACCATTAAATTTTACCAGAATTTCAGATAAGAACTAATGCCAATACTTTCAAGTTCTCCCATGGAATTGAAATGGAAGGAACAGTGTCAAGCTCATTTCTTGACACAAGCATTCCCCTGATACCAAAACTGGTTGAGGACTCAACAACAAATAACACTACAAGTCAATACCCTTAATGAACATAGATGCAAATTCCTCAACAAGATACACCAAAATAAAATGTAACAAATCATTTAAAAAGATCATACATCATGACCAAGTAGACTTTATCCCAAGGGTACAAATATGATACAACATATATAAATCAATAAATATAATATACTATATAAATAAAAGGACAAAAATCACATGATCCTCTCAAGAGATGCAGAAAAGGCCTATGACAAAACGCAGGATCTACTCATGGTTTAAAAATAAAACCCTGACAAAAATAGGAATAGAACACTTCATCCCACATTGATAAGACACTTGTGACAAACTCGCAACTAAGAAAATACTAAATGGGGAAAAACTAAAAGCACTCCCTCTAAAATCAGGAATAAGATCAGGTATGCACCCTCACCACTCCTGTTCAATACAGTACTTGAAAATTTAGTCAAAGCAATCAGGCAAGGGAAAAAAATAAAAACGAAATAAATAGGAAAGAAAAGTTAACCTATCTTTATTTGCAGAAAGATCCTTTATGTAGAAGATCTAAACAAAACTCCAACAGAAAAACTCAAAGCAATTAAAAAATTAAGGAAAGGAAAGTGGCAGTATATAAACTTAACATACAAAATTCAGCAGTGTTCCAATGTACTAATAATGAATGTACTGAGAATGAGATCAAGAAAACACTTCCATTCATAGTAGCTCCAAAATATTAAATATCTAGGAATCAATGTAAACAAGGAGGTGAAAGATCTTTATAATAAAGTGATAGTACTCTAAAGAAAGACACTGAAGAAGACATCAGAAAATGTCTAATGAAAAAACATCCCTTTTTCCTGGATAGGCAGAATCAATATTATCAAAACAGCCATATTACCAAAAATAATGTATAGATGTAATGCAATTTCATTCAAAATACCCATAGCACTCTTCACAGAACTACAAAAAAGCTGACACTTACAGGGAATGAGAAGAGATCCAGAACAACCTTGTCAAGTAATATGACAAAGCTACAGTAATGAAAATAGCATGGTACTGTTCTAAAAATAGACATTTAGACCTGTAGAACAGAATAGAAGACACAGAAACAGCTCCATGTACTTTTAGTCATGTATTTTTTGCAAAGGTGCCAAACACAAATCCTGGAGGAAAGATACCCTCTTTAACAAATGTGCAGAATTTTGAATCACACAGCAGTATGTATAATTAAATGATAATGCCGATACAACATACCAAAACTCATAGGACACGATGAAAGCGGTCCTACAAGGGAAAAGTGATGAACTCTCACATCAGGGAAACAAAACGAGCTCAAATAAACAACCTAAAGTTGAACCTCGAGACTTCCAGGAAGATGGCGACCAGGTGAGCAGCAGAGGGAAACTCTCCGAGAGCAATCCTTTGGGCGCGGGTGCCCGGTCCATGGATGCAAAATTCCAACTGATCGGGTTGCTCTCTGCGGCCTGAACATTAAAGGGCCGGCTGGACAAGCCACAAAGTGAGAAGTGGGCGGATCCTGAAAGCTGGGCACCCGAGGGATCGGTGCTGCGCTTGGGCCGCACCTTGGCTCAATCCGCGTACAGCCGAGAGAGCGATTGCGGTGGGATGGACGCCTCCAGCTCCTGAACCCGATTGGCTAGGAGGCGGCTGTAACCAGGATTTGTTGGAGGCAGCGGAGCAGAGTAAACTCAGAGAACGTGCTACTGGGACAGATTGCGCCAATCTGGGCAGCGGTCCGGAACGCCGCTCAGAGCCCCGACCCCGCAGCCAGCGCCACGCCAACTGTGGCAGCTGCAGTCGGCAGGATTTCTGAGTCGGGAAAAAGCTCGATCCAGGGAGATTCATCTGAACAGCATTCCTGTCTGCACGATCCCAGGGTGAGTTGAGTGGGCGCTCTAACCGGTTTTTCCTGAGTCGGGAAGAAGCTCTGCCCAGCGAGTGACATCCAAGCAGCTTTAAAGACTGCAGGATCTCCCGGGTAGGAAGAGCTAGCTAGGCACCCCAACGGGATTTGTGAGGGGGGACGGAGCTCCACCCATGGAGGAACACCTGAGTGGCCTGTCTGTAAGGTCCCAGGGGCGGCGAGCTGTTTATAGGCCCCACCCAGGTCTCGGGGTAGGCAGTAGAAGCGGAAATCTCAGCAGACAGCTTAAGGGACATTCTCCCAAGGGGAAGGAATCATTGGAGTAGCTTCTGCAGCAGACCTCTGCCTGCTGAACTGCCTGGGGAATTTATAGCTCCACATTTTGAATCTGATACCCAAAAATGGGAAAACAGAGGAACAAAATGCACTCTCAAAACTCAACCCCACCCAGAACAAGTTTTGAATGCGAGGATATAGGGGAACCAGGAAGCCACATACTTGCAAGTTATGAAAGGATTGCATCCGAAATGAAACAACTCCAACAGGCCATAAAAGAGCTTAAAGCAGAAATAAGGCACATACCTGCAATGATTTCTCAGACAAAAAAATAGCTGAAAACAATGATAGAAGAAATGCTCCGTACACATAGAGAAGAAATAGACAAAAGACTAGAAGAAGATAGGAAACAAATGGAAACGTCACAAGAGCAATTTAGGAATGAATTACCACAAATGAAACAGGTCCAAAGAGAAGGCCAGGATTTGAAAACTAACGCTGAAAGCATGCAAAAACGTTTAAATGAAACCGAAGATAGAATTTCAGAACTTGAAGACAGCATGGCAGCTTATGAGCGTGAAAGGAAGAATCTCATGATATCATTAAAGACACAAGAAAAGTCAATCCAATAGCTGCAATATGAAGCAAAACGTAACAATATTCGAATTATAGGAGTGTGTGAAACAGCAGGAGATCTCACAAACGATATAAAAAGAATATTTGCTGAAATAATAGCAGAAAATTTCCCAAACAAGGTAAAAGACACTGAAGTTCAGATAATCGAGGCATATAGACCCCCAATAATCCATAACCCAAAGAAAAACACACACAGGCGTATAATAGACAAGATCCCAGATATCCAAGCAAAAGAACACAATATTAAAAGCTGCTAGAGGGCTAGGGATATAGCTCAGTGGAATAAGTGCTTGCCTTGGAAGCGCAGGGTCCTGAGTTCGATCCCCAGTACCGCAAAAAAAAAAAAAAAAAGAAAGCTGCTAGAGAAATGAGACAGGTCACCTATAAAGGAAAGCCCATCAGAATCACAGCAGACTTCTCAACAGAAACCATGAAATCAAGAAGAGCTTGGGGCGAAGATACTGGAGATTCTGAGACAAAACAACTTCCAACCCAGACTGATGTATCCTGCAAAATTATCCCTCAAATTCAATGGAGAAATAAAATATTTCCACGACAAAGAACAACTGAAGAACTTCATGAGTGCCAAACCAGCATTGCAAAAAGCACTAAAAGATATTCTAGACAGAGAAAAAAGAGACCACAATCCCAAGAACAATGACAGAAATAACTCCCTAAAAAGAACAAGTAATTAAACAGTCAGCAAAAGAAGGAAAACTTAAAGTAAATAACATGACTAGAATAAGCCAACATATAACCATGATACCCATTAATGTAAACGGCCTCAACTCAAAAGTGAAAAGAAAAAGATTGGAAGAGTGGATTAAGGAACACAATCCAACGATATGCTGTATACAGGAAACACATTTTACTCAAAAAGAAATCCACAGGTTGAAAGTTAAAGGCTGGAAAACAATTCTCCATGCAACAGGTCCCCAGAAAACAGCAGGGGTAGTTAATATGTTTGCAAACAATGTGAACTTCAAACCAAAAACAATCAAAAGAGATAAAGAAGGCCACTACATACTAGTTAGGGGAAAGCTACAAGAGAAAGAGGTAACAATCCTAAACATCTATGCACTAAACAATGGAGCACCTAACTTCACAAGTCAAATCTTGATAGACGTAAAAAATCAAATAACTAATAACACTATTGTAATAGGGGACCTAAACACCCCTCTGACGCAAAGAGACAGGTCAACCAGACAGAAACCCAGCAAAGAAATACCAGACACGAACCAAAAGTGTGAACAAATGGACTTAGTAGATGTATACAGAGTGTTCCACCCCACAGCATCAGAATACACATTTTTCTCAGCTGCACATGGGTCTTTCTCCAAAATAGACCACATTTTAGCCCATAGAGCATATCTACCTAAATGCAAAAGAATTCAAATAATCCCATGCATATTATCGGACCACAGTGCAATAAAATTGGAAATTAATGACAAAGAGAACACCAAAAAACACATAAACACGTGGAAATTAGACAACAACCTACTGAATAAACAATGGGTCACAGAAGAAGTTAAAGAAGAAATTAAAAATTGCCTACAAATAAATGAAAACGCAAGTACAACCTATCGGAATCTGTGGGATGCAATGAAAGCAGTCCTCAGAGGGAAATGTATAGCAATGAAATCATATACAAAGAAAATAGAAAGAGAGCAAATGAAGAACCTAATGATACACCTCAACCTCTTAGAAAAAGAGCAACAAGCCAAACCAAGAGCCCAAAGAAGGCAGGAGATTATAAAACTCGGGGCAGAAATTAATGCAATAGAGATGAAGAAAACTCTACAAAAAATTAGTGAATCACAGAGTTGGTTCTTCAAAAGAGTAAATAAAATTGATAAACCCCTAGCCCACCTTATCAAAAAAAGAAGGGAAAGATCTCAAACTCATGCAATAAGGAATGAAAAAGAGGAAGTCACTACAGATCCAAAAGAAATACAAAACATCATTTAAAAAAAAAAAAAAAAAAGATCATTAATACCTACTTAGAAAATCTGTATTCCCATAGGATAGAAAATACAG